>JARQST010000136.1:0-84410 GCA_030142225.1 Pachycephus smyrnensis
CAGATGGCGCTGTTAAGCACCTGCGGTAGTTCCGGAAAATTCCGCTAGGGGGCGTGGAACGAATTCTCGATAATTGCCTTTTCGCGAGGAGCATTTTTCGTTAGTATCGGAAAAGTCCGCCAGATGGCGCTGTTAAGCACCTGCTATAGTTCCGGAAAATTCCGCTAGGGGGCGTGGAACGAATTCTCGATAATTGCCTTTTCGCGAGGAGCATTTTTCGTTAGTATCGGAAAAGTCCGCCAGATGGCGCTGTTAAGCACCTGCTATAGTTCCGGAAAATTCCGCTAGGGATCGTGGAACGAATTCTCGATAATTGCGTTTTCGCGAGAAGCATTTTCCGTTAGTTCCAGGAAATTCCGCCAGATGGCGCTGTCGAGCATCTGCTGTAGTTCCGGAAAATTCCGCTAGGGGGCGTGGAACGATTTTGAGAAAAATTTTCCCTGAAATTACCGTTTTCGCATGGAGCATATACCGTTAGTTCCGGAGCAGACGAGTATACAAGACTGGGGCATGACCCCTGCCACTGCTAATAAATGGCGTAATAGATGTGGCGGATCATTCCACAATTTCCACTTTACGCCCCCGACATGTCCTGCCTCACAAGGGTGAAAGAATGTTCCGGTTATAAGGCAAACGGCAGTGACAACAATAGGAGCAGGTTTTTATCGAAGGGAAAGATTGCGGGATTTGAAGTGGAAAAGTATCTCAAGGTTCTAAAGGAAAGGAGTACAAGAAAAAATAGAAACAAATAATAGAAAGCGACACTCACCATTGGTAACGAACGTTAGAAAGAAATCGAGCTGTGTTAGAAAACGAAATAATACGATAGCTACGTGATCGCGAGTTCACGTATTTTTGGCTAAGGGTGAAACATACCTCAACCCCTAACCTCCCTAACCTTTCCTTGCAGAACACACCTTAAAGCGCCATTGGCAGTAGTAACAGCTACCGCACTGCCGGCAGCGAATACCGTTGATACCCCTTCGCTTTACACTTCAAGTCCACGTTCTAATTTACCGTTTCGCAAAAAAAAATACACGGCTTCAAGGGTAGAGGCTTTTATACGAAAAATGAAAGAGAGAAGAAGAGATAGAACGGAACGAGTACAAAAAAAAAAGTACAAAACGCTACTCTCCGCAGCTCTTCTCTGCCCAGTTGTCAATGCATTTCAAACCATTACCTACCGTTTTCTGTTTGCAGTCAGTCGCATCTCTCAGTGACGACATTCAATGTCGGCATTCCTGTGCTAACGAAGTACGTTATTAAGCTGATCGTCAAAGCGCAAATGGAGAAATGATGTAAAGAAGGTATAAGGCATAAATAAGGGAAACAGTTGAAAGGCGACAGTGTAAAAAATAAAGTTCAACAAAAGAGTACAGTTATTATATGATACTTTTATTCATTCATATCGATCAACTTGAGACAATTTAAAATAATAATAATAATAATAATTGATAGTGGTAGCGGTAGTAGCATAGTGATAATAATAATATTTAAGACATACTTTACGTACTATTATGAATTTTATTGTATTTCCTTCGAGTGTTACAAATAGTAAACAGCAAATACCCACATTAAAATGTTCTGTTTCATATAATTCTTGTCATTTTAGTTTTGTATTTTACGCTTTTTTTTTGTTTTAGCCAATATTCATTCCACGTTGCTGCATGATTTATTTCTCACATTCGTATCGTACGACAGTCACGCGTTTGTCTCTGTTTTTCTTTTATTTTCTGTGAAACTCTCTTCTTAGCTTACGAATGATCTTATTAGGTACCGATTACTATTATTATAGGGTTTTCGTTTTTCGTGTTTCTTGTTTTTTTTTCTCTTTTCTTTTCGTTCAATTACCTCGCACTTCGATCTTCGTTAGTTTGATTATTATTGTTTAATCGCAGAATACATGACTACGGATGAAATCGTGAATATGACGTACAGCGTCGTAAAACCTTACAAAAAATTTGTTTTTTTTTCGTAGATTCCATTATTAATTATTATTAGGTGTATCGTTTACTCGTTTCATCTTAAAAGACGGCTGGCATAAACCGCAGGCAAGATGAAAGTTCTCGCTAATGTAAATCTTCGATTGGATTAATTTATGTAAACACGTAATTAGATTTCTTACCTCCGATGGACACGCATCAACGCGTCGGAAATTGCGAGTTTGCAATGTCGTGACGTTATCGCGAAATTACGAATTTAATAACTATTACGCACGTGTACATAATATGCATATCCTATGTATATCCGTAATTCGTAATTTCTCATTAATTACATACAACACACCTTTATACAAATATGTATATACGATATAACAAGATGCCTCCGATCGTCATTACAACTGGTAAATAAAATATTTTCTTTATGAACCCCACCCCCTCCCCCACCCCCTCGTTGAACGAATATTGCAAAAATGTTATTCGCGTGAAACAAGCAAGATAATTTGGGATAATTGCCAAAAGGAAAAATATCACTTTCTTAGTTTTATTAAAAATTATTCGCGACCTCGCGAATATTCCAATTAATTAGTTTTCCAAAAAACAAAAAAGAACAACCCTCAACGTAGTCTTTAAGATTCGCTTATCTCGTAAAACGCATCGTTGTTAATAATCAATAATTGAAACTATCGTATCACCTGTGTAAATGATCATCGAGGAGATACTTAAAAATGAAGACAGCCAAGTAAATTATAAAGTTTGACATTAATTAATACCTCCCCGATGACTCCAGTGAAAATCGTTGTATCCTGCCCTCTATTCTTCAATAGAAATAGCAGGCCATTTTTTCTCCTACTTATTTTTTTTTCTTTTTCTTTCTACGCATTATCAATTGTCTGTACACAGGACACGCATAATGTGTCGAATAGAATATATCCCAGCGTCGATGATGGTTGCAGGTTCGCTAACGAGCCGCAATTCCGTCCGATTCACTAAACCCTCGTAGATTTCGCGTGCGAATTATTCGCAAACACACACACACTTACGCACCGACGCGCAAATAGCTCTCATTTAGTTTTGCAAAACGATAAGCGTCAACAAGGCCGTACCGCGATACCATTAGCGCGAGGTAACTTAAAGCGCGTGACGTTTACGAATTCGTAAATTATTAAACTGGCCTGATTAATTCGCGAAAAACCAGTGTGGAAATTTAACGAGCAACAAGGTATTGGCGATTGTTACGCGATGTTAAAATAGATAATTATAATCAAAGAACGATATAAATCGTTCGATTGCTGTATATATGTAAAACTGTGGACTAATGTCCTTTTTCGAATCAGCCATTGAAAATAATAATTAAATTTATCACGAGCACTGGTTACACGGATGTGGCTTTCCCAGTCCACCCCGACCCACCCCAGACCCATCATCCCCAAACGGTATTACCGTGTTACCGATGAAATATTTTGCACCTGCCCGCAATAATGCTTTTGTTAAATTATCATATTATTCTGATTTATTGTAACGCCCTCATGTTTCATTGTCACCTATCGCCTCTAACGCTTCATTCACTGCGGATGATCGACGATAACCTCAACGTCCGTTACGTAACGGAAGTGGTCAGGATTTTGGGAGTATTGCGCTGGCAATAATTTATATTGAGTACTATTGGGTGGTTGGAATTTTTTTAAAATTATTTTAAGTAACCCTCTTTGTCACGGTAGCGGGGAAATTTATTATTGTTAATGGCTTTGCATTGTGCGAACTTGAAATAATTGATGAGAAAATGTGAGAGTGGGGGAAAAAATTGTTATCGAGAAAAACTGGAAAAACCACTCGTTAATTCATTCTTGCAATTCTTTTTGGGTAACGAGGTAAACGAGGTCGAGCCAGTTTGCTTCGTGTAAATACGTAAAGGTTGACACACGCGGGCATACGCGATGGTTGATAATTATTTTCGAAATTCCCACACTGTTACGTAAGAATAAATGGCTGCTTCGTAAACAGGTAAACGTACGTAATGGCACTTTTGCGCCAGCAGTAATATTAGAAATTGGATTATCTCACTCAATCGTTTTACACTTGTTGTCGTCGTGAATTTCATTTCTTTTTTTCAATACGCGCAAAATCATTTAAATGATTATTTTGAGATCGTTGCACCGAGAAATGCATTTTTGGATTTTCAAGTTTTTGTACAATAGATTGTTATTTTTAAATCAATTGTACGATTGATAGCGATCCAAGGGTACTGATCATTAAAATTTGTTGGAAGTAAATCGTTATCATTTATCCAATCTTTTAGATTGGTTTTTCTAGTCACTTTGTTTAAACACAATGCGATAAAGTAATTTAGGTGATTTTATCGTACGCGTTACAGTAGTCATTATAATTTCCAGTCTCTCATTACAATTTCCTTACAACTCCGAGATTCTTCGATAGTATCTTACACAGTTCGTATATAAAGATAGAACTGGACGTATTCCCAAAAGGGCGGAACTTCTCGATACCAATTTCCGCTTGTTCGCCGATTCCGAGAAAGTGAGAGGAAGTTTTCTCGTAACCTTCGACACCCTATGAGATTTTCCTCGGTTGAGGTAATATAGAAAAGGGAGAAAGTAGAGCGCGAGGAAAGTAGAATTACAGAGTGATAAAGGAAAGCCAAAAAAAGATTGACAAAGATAATAAAATACGCGACTACGAAGATGACTGAAAACCTAAGAAAAAAAAAGTAATAATCGATACAAAAAATTCTTTCCAAATTAATTAAAACGTTGGATGATATGTTTCGATAAATTTTCGAAGACGATTAGTATAGCAGAAGTGATAAACGCGCGTCGAAAGTGTTAGTCAATTTTATGGACAGAATCAATAATCAGGCATTATAATTATAAACTCAAAATTGTATGAAAATCAAATTTTCCTCGTTTTTTACAAATCCTTTTAGTCCGACAACAGAATCGCGTTTCGCGCCCCATCAAAGTTCATTAGCAAACAGCCGACCATCAGCGAGCTGGCGACTCGTCTATGCGCGGGAAGTTTAAACGGTATTTATTGATATCAACAAGTTCTCTCTCATGCATAATACATTTCCCGAGCGTTCGCATTTATTACATCGGCGAGTTTTCTTCATAAATAAAACATTTCACAACGTTTCCATTTTTTGTATTTATGGAAACGTCGTGGCACTGCTCCTCCGACTGGCACAGGAGAACGAAGTCGGAGAACAAAAGACAAAAACAGATACACCGAAACGATACCCAAAAAAACGACTGAAGAGGCAAGAATTAAAATAAAGATAATTTTTCGCCTCTTTATCACCACTCGAATTCCTCTCGTAATTCCGTCTTTCTTATTTTATTTCGTTTAACGGAATATCCTTAGAAAAGAATTAAAAAGAAAAATGTCTTCGACCTTCGTCACGTCAAAAGGACAAACGGCGTCCTCCGGCAACTCGAAAATTCTCATAAATATTTCAAGGTGCCAAATATTTACACAGGTCCGGACCCCTGTTTTAAGATTCTCCAACTCTCGCGAAACGTCACAGAAAAAGTCTTTGTTTTCTTTCCTCTTTTTTTTGTATCTAAAATCTCAGCACCGTCACGTCACGTTTCTTTGTCTTTGACGTGCATCCATCGTATTACCTTTTATCCTCCCGTCATTCTCTCTCACTCATCCGAGAACGAAGTAACATCGCAAACGAGGTACATTGATACTCTAGAATACGTGTCCTTATGTACAATCGTATCATATAATTGTATCCCCGTAAGGAAGATACTTCCCCAAAGACGTCCATTTTGTGTTCGAGAAAAGGATTAATATAAAGTTTCAACGATTCAGTCGGAAATCACTCTCTTCCCTCGATCGCAAAACGTACGTCATTCAATCGATACCTAATTTCGCATCAATAGACAACGTAATAGCGCAAGGATCTAACGACATTTTTCCGTATCATTTTAAAAAACGACTAATCTCAAAAACTCAAGAAAACCAAAGAATTAAGAAAATCGAAGAAACACAAAAATGTCAAAAAAGTCTCTTCGCAATACGCCTAGCGCTATAACGGTCCAGACTAATTTTCTGATGTGTAATTCCCCAATTATTATAATATATAATATTTATAATATATATGTATGGCACGTTCCACTCGTACGTGTGCGAGCAAACGATTTTTTTTTAGCACCAATCAAATCGTAGACTGGAGAAGCACGAATCGAAATGGCCTCATGGTCATCTCAGTAGGGACGTCAAGGTCAGAGCAGCCGTAAGGGCAAAAGCCGCCCTTAAACCAGCACTTCGGCCATGCTGCATCGCTGCCGGATTTTCACCTGTAACAGAAAAGACAAAAATTCCATGAAAGACACAATTTTTCATTAATAACTCAAAAACCACCCTTACAAACACACACCCGATTCACGAGCACCACGAATTTTCCAAGGTTTTCCCCACCAGGCCGCACATGACGCTTCTCTCCCCTAAGTATTGATTAGACGACCCCCTCCTCCCCCATCACCCCCCTCTCACACCCTTTCCAACCACCCCTCTGGCAACTTCATCCCCAGCTGTATAAGCTTATGCCAAATTGAAGGACGTTACATTACACGTCCACCCTTACACGACTTCTTTGTACAGCAAAGACAATACGCGTCCAATTCAACTGTGAAACAAAGAAAAGAAAAAATATATATGTAACTAATAAAAGAAGGAATACTGATTGTATTTTGAGGAAATGAACTTTCGCAAAGGATCCCACGGTATAGAATTTAGAGGATAAGGATGAAGATCATTTTAAGATTATCATTGGACCAATCTTTGATCTTGGTACAATCTCGTTTAGAAACTTTTCTGCATCATATATATATATATATATATATATATATATATATATATGTACTACACATGCATACATTGTGTAGCTCGTTTTCGAGTTTATGGTAAACTTTTCTTTGTCTTTTTTTGTCTTTCTTTCCTGCACCAAATCTACACTAGCTCGAGAATTTGATTGTGTCCGACAATGCTTCACTGCCTCAATGCCACTTGCGGTACTTGCTTTTGGTGCATTATTCAATGAGTGCATCCGCACTGGTCCACTCCAGCATCCAGAGGGACGAGATAGGATAACGTCTTGGTCGATTTTTCGATAACAATCCGAGGCAATATTTTCATTGAAACGAGGAAGTCAGTAGTGGCATAGAAATATATCTGTGGACCACGGGCGACCATTACTCTAAGAATTTCTCTCGATCTTGCTATATCCTTCTAGTAACCTTTTCTTTCATTCTTCTCCCTTTCTTTTTTTTTCCTCCTCTTTGTATCCAACCAGCGGAGAATGCTTGAGAAACGGAAGAAGGGATTGCAGCACTTTTTTCGTCATCTTGCTGAGAAAAAAAAATTATACACACGTTCCTGCCAATTCAGCCATTTGTATTTTTTCCTTAAAGATCTCAAGATACTTTATTCTTGCGTGACAGGGATACGTATTATTATTTCAATGGCGGAGACACGATTATTTTTTTTTTATCATTTGTGGTATCTGTACTTTGTTTATGGGTAAAATTCGTATATGGTAAGCAATACAAGGGTCATGAGAAAAGGTACTACCCCCAAAGTCCTGAGGGATCCTGACGGGATTAATGTTTCAGCTGAAGATATTCCCACTAAGCCTCAATCAGACCTGCCCTCGGGCTTAAGTGCTTTTAATTCGATTCCGAAGCTTGATTATTGCTAAGACGACGTGATTGAAATGACTACTGGTTCCTTGCCAGGGTTCCTCGTGAAGCTCGAACGAGGCTCTGAAGGATCTCGATAGCGTAGGAAGTGAAAGAGTGAGGGTAACCAGAAAAAAAAAGGATAGGTTAAAGAAAAAAGAAACGAAAAGGTGGTTATTTGCCTTACGAATTTCAAGATAGGAAACCGGACCTGCTCCGAAGATCGTTACTGTAATTTTTCCGAAAATCCTCGGCAAAGTCAACATTAATTGAGAAGGATGAGAAACCTACCCCTGCAAAGTAAAGGATGACAGCTGAGTAGCTATCTATACAAAATCAACCCTTTGCGAAGACGTCAGACCCTTCAATGCTCTATAAAATGGCTCTGAAAAATTTTATGCTTAGACAGGTTTTGAGTCTATTTTTTTTTATACCCTTACTTCGTTCCTCGTGTAAGGGTAGTTCCACGTGAGCCTTAGAAAAAATATATTTATTTTTCACTGCGAACTAAGCCTGGGATAAGGGTTAACGGTTTTACGGAGAAACCAAGTGAAAAAGTGGTAGAATAAAAATAGAGAGTATTAAGGATTTACAAAAAAGATTCACGGACCAATGAACCAGGAAATTATGATTACCTAATGTTCATCTCAATGCCTTGCTATTTCGCTAGAGAGCAAAAACTACCCCTAAACGATTAGACACAGATCCTAAACCCATGAGGTATATATCTGACTCTAATCAGCGCATCTCTCGGTGCTTCAGAAAGCACATCTTAAATCTGCTCCTAAATCGGCCGATTCATTTCTGAAAGGGTTGGTCCCGATGAGATTCAATTAAAAGCTCGCACCGTGAAAAATTTACAACTTTGTTTACGCGCTCGCCATTCAACCCCAGCTGACTGGCTAGTAAACTAAATCTACAGGGAGGATCCTCTCGGATAATTGGCTCGTTTTTCGCGAGTTCGTTCAAGTACTCTTCGTGCTCTTTTTGCAATTCGCATTGTACCCTGAAAATTTCATAAAATAAAACGACGAATTAGGAATTCATAGTGGTTCTCCGATACGCCAATGCACCGGGGACATGAATAATCAAATAGAATCTGGGAAAAAAAATGGAAATTTTGTTTACTCGAATAGACACTGTTTTGTGTTCATTGCTGTATATTCTATTGGAACTAAAATAATACGTGATCGTTGGCAATTTTATTTTTATCCTATTCCTTTTCCATCTGATAAAAAGATTTCATAGGGAGGGTTAGGTATGCAAAACAAGATAGAATCCGTGAAAATATTTATCGTCGGCAACGCCTGTTTAGGAAGCGATCGCAAATTTTGAAAATGCCTTTTAAAAAAGGCAAATATGATAAAGTCATGGATTCTCCCTAGGAGATACATCTGCACAAACAAATGCAGCCTCTTTTACAGTACCACGATGAAACTCGGACGAAGCTCGTATCTCAGGGAAAAATAACGGCCGGACGATTACGGTTTTACCCACTTTCCTTTTTTTTTGCGTTGGCCAAGCTAAATAAATATTCAGAAAGCTCCGCCGACAAAGTCGCGGAAGAAGCGCAGAGGAGAGAAATTCCGGAAACGCTGAGAAAGACAAGAGAAACGGAAACGAAAAGAAAGAAAGACAGTAAAGTGAGGGAGGAGAAGGGGGAAGGGTGGAAAAAAACGTATGAAAGAACAAAAAAAAATTTTTCAAAGAAAGATATCGAGGAAAAGAAAAATACAGAGGGTTGTGAAAAGCTACGCAAAAGAATAAAGCTTCCACTCGATAGGTTCGTACCTCGTCAAATGTTTCCAATCGTAAGGGTTGTTTCTACCCCGTGGACAATACCAAGAAATCAAAGGCAGTCTAGGGTATTGTCACGATGAAAATTTTCAATTCTTCGCAAAATGGATAGGCACTCTCGATAATGATCGATACGGAAGGTCAATCGACTCGTACGTGTAATTGCGTAAAAAAATGATTCAAAATCAAAAATAATTTTTTATTTAAAGAAGAAAGGAAAAAATAGTCTACGCAATTTAGTTCTATACTGACGCAACAAGAAGAGTCCGAGGGTTTGTCCCATTAAATGTTCAAGTGGAGGACACAAACACATACCGACACAGATACCCATCCGACTGTATATATCCACTCGAGCATACATTATCCAAATGCTTTATTGAAACTGCCGCGACTGCATGTGGATTATTAAAAGTTAAGGTTAATGCGACGTAGCTCGGAGCTTTATGCTCGGCTATCCCTTCCAGGAATTCCACGTTTTTATATATTTTTCCAACTTTCCCATCCGCCTTTATTACGCGACCCTTTACGACCAGTATTTACGCATGGCCAATGACGCCCAGAGGCACTTGGTGTAAACTTTATTAATATATTAAATTTTTGCACAAAGTCAAGTTTGATCTACCGACGCAGCATCCGCAATTGGAAACTGCACCTGAACTCATACCGATCTTTTGATAGTTATATAAATATTATTCATCGCGAACCTTACAAAATATTCGAGACAACCTTTATTAAAGTTTTGAATAAACATCAATTTATGGTTATTTTGAATTTTTACTCTAGGATGAGAAAAAAAGATTTTTTTTCTTGTCAAAATCCAGATACAGTAGTTTCGGATGATATAGACGATCCTCTGCCCTTTCTCTTGGGTCATTTTATCGGAGAGATACGCGATTCCATTACTCCAGATTTGGATCGGCTCTAAGCCGTTCAGTGGCATCGGGTAAGATGAAGCTGGCTCATGGCCAATGAGACCACTGCGATTACGATTGTTTATAGTCCCGTGATAACGGTCAACTTCTACCGAAATCCGCTAAATTTCTGAGTTACGAATAGACCACGGGGGTCAAACGTCGATGAGCATCTTTCCACGTCATTAAACGGAGTATACTATAGCGACGCTTACGTTTCCTCATGAAAGCTCAGACCCACTGAACACGAATCCATCCCCATCTACATACCCACAAACGAAAGTACGTGGTGCATGATAGCACTAAGCAAACTAAGAAGAAAAATTCAAAGAATTCGAACCACGAAATAAACCATCTTTTAAAAGTTTGAATTTACAAAAACCAAACCACCCCTAGGCCCTCAAGTCCGTACCAGAAAAGAAAGCAATTACGTTTGAAAATGGTTTCAAAATTCAACGAGATAATTTTTCAACGTACAGACATGTCTCTATATCTGGCACCCGCTTTGAGGGATGAAGAAAGCGTATGCAAAATGAGCTGTCGAGCACCCTTGGGAGATTCCTTCTGTATATTATACATGGCTGCACCGTCCTGTTAACTACGTCTCGCGAGAAGAGCTTTGCAAACTCCTCACGCCTGTAGCCATGATAGGAGGAAAAGAGGAGGAGTGGTGAGCTGGCACCGGCATAAGAGGGATGGAAGGGGTAAGGGAGGGACCTTGCGGCCAGAGGTTATTAATGGGCAAGGCGTGACACCCCACGAAATAACCTCCCTAACCTCATCCTGATCCTCATCCTAGTTCTGGTCCTCCGCCATATTTTTATCCCCTTCGCTTTAAATCTTTGTGACGAAATTACCGCGTCGTCATTAATGGGACTTGATTTCGGTCGACTGAAACGAAAATCCACGATTTTACTGAATAAATTTCCAAAATATCGAAGGTTTAAAAAAAGACGTGAGCGTCGATTGACACGAAAAAATGTTTCGCAGCAGTCTAAATTCAAATTTTGACACTTTTTTTCATAATTAAAAACGCAACGACGTCCACCGTCTATACGGTGTCCAATAAAATCGCAATTAATCTCAGACAGATGTAAGGGACGTGTCAGCCGTTAGCTTCCACGTCTCATTAAGAATTTACTCAGGATAATTTTTCACAGACCAGCGAGAGTACTAAGGGTAGATTGGACAGAGTGAAGGAAAGGGGTTGCTACTTCCTGAACATGCAAAAGAACGAGACACGAGATACTACTACCCCCACTACCTAAAGGTGGTTCACTAGGGGATGGAAGATAACGTCAAGTAATACTGCATCCTGACTCGTATTTAATTAATAACTGCAGCGTATCTCCAAAGTGAAGTAAATTAATATAGAATAAAAACAGTCTGAAGTCAAGAAACGGCAGAAGAAGAAAAAGAAGTAGGGAAAAGGGAGTTAAAGAGAAAAGAAAACCCGACTCGACGTCCATGGAATTCAAATTGAAAAGGTCCTCCCTTATTCGCAGAGAGAAAGAAAAATCCGCGTCAAACCAGAAGAGGAGGATAATGAGAGAGCATGGACGAGATGAAAAATAAAAATTGAAAAAAAAAGGAAGAAATAACCAACAAAGAAACCAGTAAAAGAGACGGAAAACCAAAAGAAAACCGAACCGTAAAACCAAGACGTAAAAGTACTCGAAAATTTGTCCTATCCAAGGAAAATTCAGATTTCTCAAGGATAAGTCTTCCCCCCCCCTCCCATCCCTCTCGCGATGTCGAATAAAGATGGAACTACAAGATGCTACAGTGAAGGACTCAGAACATTAGCGTCGAAATGTGCAAGGTGCTCGAGGCACCAGAGTTCTGCACGAAAAGCTCCACTTAGCGATACGCGACGTTAGCTTTGCCGTGAAACAGGAAATAATAGTGAGGGACACACACAGTAGTATTCGAGCTTGCAGAGAAATACATTCGCAAGCGTGCAAAGAGAATTTATAACGTAGCACAGCGTTGCCAAAGTAAAGTAAATTCAAAGGATAGATCAGTTTCCATGTGACGTAACTGTTTAAAATGCTACGCGTCCCCATTGGATACTTGACGAGCAAATTCGCTAGGTTGGATGTGTTTGTTTGTGTGTGGACGTGCATATATATATATGAACATTCGTAAGTCGTAATTCACACTCTCAGTCGTATACGAGTGGAATAGTTATTACGTCATATGGGCAGAAAGGGATGAAAGAGCTTTGGGCTTAAATCATTCCTCGATTCGATTCTCGTTCCAGGATGACGACGAGGAACGTCAGGAACGTAGATGGCTGTTCTTCTACGTAGTACTGCTACGAGATTTTACATGGAATCAATGGTAATCCTCCATAAATAATGCACTTGCTTCCTCGCGTAGCAGACGGTCCTCTCTCAGTGGCGAAACTAGCGCCAAACCTTGCGGAAGCTCCGAAACTAGTTGAGCTTCTTGCTAAAAGTTCGAAAGCCCCTTGTAAAGCCTGCGTTTAGCGACATACCGTGGCCGCGCGAGAAAGGGACTTTATACATGCGATTTCGCGGATACCAAAAACTTTTATGGCTCTACGGGAAACCGAGGTAAAAATGGGTCGCTTGAATATTTTTCCGAGAAAAGTTTTCTTCCTGGGCGAATTACGAGGAAGTCGTAGGGACGACACGCGATAGGGTGAGGGGTTGACGAGGTCGAAAGAGGTGGAAGAGGAATTGATAAAGGAAAATACGCGGGAAAATTTTGAAATCTGATATAGGATAGTTAAGAGAAAAAAAGAAAAAATCGGGACGAACCAGAGTGAAAAGGCAAAATGCGAAAATACGGGGAACATGAATAAAAGATAAATAATAAAAATTACCTACTGTTCTTTTGTACTGAAACAGCATTACGCTGTACTTTGTTAAACGAGGAGGGAACGTGGAATAAAAATAAAGGGGAAAAAAGAAACTAATTCAGAATGTAATGTAAGGGTGGGTTGGGTGTATGAGGGAGGGTAGAAAAGTGGGATACACCACGGATGCTACCCAGAAACCTGGCGAAACGTTGTATCTATGTAAATGCGTGGAATTCGCACGTTACTTGGTAACATGGCGGAACATGTCCAGAGAGCGAAGGGTCGTTCGCAGTTCATTTTAATTACACGTAACACACGCAGATTGGGGTGTGTTTTCTGCGGGGTGAGTTTGTTGTGTCTGGGTAACCCAATAAAGCGGATGCGTAATTAGTTTTAGTTTAATTATAATTGGCTGGTCGACGGTGGTTACGTTTTGGAAAATTTTGAAAAGAAAACACCATTTTTCTCCGGACGATTTATGGGATAATTAAAAAAAAAAGCTTTATCGCGGAAGGGTTGTTACGGAAATTAAAATAAAAAGAAAATCGCGCATTCGGCTCGACGATCCACCCATCGAGCTCGGACCAAAACATTAAGAGGGTGGAGGAGGGGTTGAAGGGTGGAGGGTAAAACTGGCAGAGAAAAATAGTCGAATTTCTTGTGTATAAAATGCAAATTCAATCGGTTCGAAGTACTTTCGAAAAATCAGTGGTGCAAGAAGAGGAAGAAGTAAAAAGGGTGGTAGGAAGTAAAGGAGAGAGAGAAAAAAAAGAAAATGGAGTCGGAGAAGTACCCAATCGAGCAACCCGTCATGGCCAGCACCATGACTTGACTCTCGTCCGATTATTTATCCATGGTTCCCCCCACCCTCCTCCTCCCCACTTGGTTCTTTCGATTCACCAGGCAAAAAACCATAATAGATAGCGGCCCATTGAATAGGAGGAGTGAATCAATTACTGGCTGAGCAAAAGGGTGGAAAATTATATTGGTACGGGAAAAATGGAAGGCTTACCAAACCCTTAGCTTACCAAGGGCTCGCCCTATAAGCACCTTTATCTATATGAGACAGTTCCTTATATATATTTCATATAACTTCCCCTTTTCTTCACTACTTCCGGTTCGTCCCCTCAAATCTACCACTGCTCTTCCATAAAGGACAATACTTTTTTTGCCATAAATCTACAACGGATTTTTGAAATTTCATACGTCAGTCCAACTACAAGATCATATAGAGATATTTTTTTTCAAAATTCTGATTCAATATGAAATTCATATCTCATCTCAAACCTACAAAATATTGTTATTCATGGAATTTCAGCGACAGCCAAAATTTTCCTTGCGTAACGAAACAAAAAAGAAAACTTACCATTCAACACATGAACGGAGACAGTAGTTGCAGCGACATCCGCCAGGGCGCAGCTGTAGTTTCCACTGTCCTTTTTGTTAGCGTTCGCGATATACAATCTCGAAACCGCACCCTCGGCACCCATGTCGGTTTTTACACTGAAACAGAAAGCAGACGCCTTGATGATTTATACCTGCTAAGCTTGAGTGCCGTTATAAAGTGGCGAAATGATAAGGGGGAGGTACGAAGTAAGGAAAACAAATAAAAATATTCTTTTCACTGTTCACTTTTTTTTGGGGGGTGAAAAAAAAAAGAAACCCAAGTGTAAATCAAGGTAGCGGAAGTGAGTCGAGAGGATCCTCGTGGCTCGGACAGGCAAGCGTCGCGACGCTTCTGACAATTCTTCTGAATGCTTTCTTATGTGCTTCCGTTGAAATTGTTGGAGAAAATGACTTTGGGATCCCATAGGGAATACGAGCGGATCCGGTTGCCGCAAGACAATGGGCTTAAACGAACACATGGTACGGTTTGGTACGGATTAGGCGAGTAATCCTAGTTCTCCTCAGGGACAATCACGAGAGAGACCTTATACTCTACATAGAGACTGAGCTTCTGCATAAGGTCATAGATGCCGGTAGAGATTTTGGAAAATAGATAAGAGATATAATAATGCAGCGGCTAGGTAGGAAGCTGCATCTGACGATAAGAGTAAGAGGGAAAATTATGATAAGGAAGCAGCTGATAATTTCATATCGAACGAACAAATTATTTTACATGGACAATAATATTAAGATTAATTAAAATCTATTTTTATCGTAATTTAAATGAAGTTTATCATCCTAATTTCAACGTTGATCTAAAATCATTATGGCGAGTTAACTCGATGTACGATTTTTTACGTGATCGTTGCATATGCTTAAGAAAATTTTTTTGTTTTATTCCTACGAACGAAAAATCACTTTTAACCGGTATTTCCATAACGACGTTAACTTCCTGTATTAACGTGCGCGGTTAACGATATTTACTGACGCGTCGCTCTAACGTGCTTCTAAACGTCTCGTTAAATAGATTCAACTCGGTGTGAAACGTTTCTTGGCACGACGTAGAGCCCGTTTACGAAACTTCGAAACTTCGGACGATTTCGTCGCATTGAGATTAAGATACGCCATCGTGCTCTCAAACCACTGAATTTGTTCAGGGGTTACGCCGTTAATGAGCATTTCTTGGTTAATTCAATGAAAATTACGCGGGAATCGTAAAAGACGAAAATGGATCTGTTTGTTAAAAGAAAATTTATTTTTGGAAGGGATGAAAATAAAAGGAAACGTATATCCGGGTTGATTACGTTAACTAAAGGAATGAATGACACAATGGCGGAGTCAAGAATGAACCCTGATATTAAGTATCTTTTCATAGATTCCCTTGTTATTTGCTGTGTATAGCAGAGTGAGGTCGAGGGTCACCAGGACAATATGCTTCTTCGTTTGACCCACTTAGGGACCAATATCTGCATTACGTATAGTACAGATAAGGGACAGGACTGTAGTTAATAAGATATAGATTTAAAAGAGAGGGTAAAAATATTTCTGGAAGGAACCAAGTCCATTTTGTTTCATCCCTTTTCAGTAAACTACCCTAGATCACCGTGAAATCCTGCAAAACAATTTCTGTAGGGTATAAAAGGGTCGACTCTTACGTCATTCAGACTTGATTTGATATACTAACATATGTCTACTAAATGCTACTACAAGGTACACGTGTAAATTTTTTAAAGAAATCAAGCAGTCATACAAAAAATTCAAAAATTCTGGTTTTTAATAGTTTTCAAAAAATGTATTGTTATTTAGTCATTTTGAAGGTATCGTGAAAAATCTATTAAAATATATTAATATTGTTACAAGGGTGGTATTTTTTGGTTTCACATATCTAGGTACATTATGTGGAGTGTAAAGAAAAAGACGACAGGATCTTACTTAATGGCATTCCCACGTCGATCTAAGATTTTCTTATATTTTTTTTTTTCTATATTCACAAGAATTTAATTTCGCAAGGGGATGCTGTGTTCGGAGTCGGTCGGTTGCCTACTCGGAGGACTTCGTGTGAGATCCGAGTTCTCACAGTCAGCGGACCGAATTGTTCGGATAGTCTGAACGTGGCTGGCGCCTTCTCGACTTTCATCCCCTTTTCATCCCCTTTTCATCCCAACCACCTACCACTCTTCTCGGTTCCTTCTCACTATCGCCTACCCCAACCCATACACGACCTAGTCCTCCCTCCTTGCATCACCCCCTTCTGCAACCCTGTTTGAACCTTCGGCGTTCTGCACCATCCCCCAACTCACCCCTAACCTAACCCATTCGTAATTTAGAACGCGTCGCCGCATACCACACACGCTCGCCTTTTTCCACTGAGAATTTCATTTGAATGCCAAAATTTTCGCGGGCTTTCTCACGTGTGCATGTACTGCCTTTTTTTCTTCTTGCACTTAACCGTAAAAAATCAACCTTTAATCAGCACGCATTCTTCCCTCCTATACCAATCTCTTTTTTTTCAACCCTATTTTACTTCGCTTCACACTGCGACCGTTACAGTCATTATCAAAAGTTCTCTCCATTGTTACATATGTATATATTTACCCCATGGAAAATCGTCTGACAACTTTTCTAATGGCTGCCGTTAAAGACTCGTAATGGCCAGCATCCATGGATAAGCGTTCCCCATAATCGGACTATTAGAATAAAAAGTATACGATCATTCGGGGGGTCGTGGAATGCAAGAAAGGAAGAGGTGAAAAGGCCCGCGTAAAAGGTCATGGCTCAAATACTCACAGGAACGGCACTGCCATCAAGTCGAGCACTGCCACTTGCTAACTGCTCGTTTGTTAATGGAACGTCGAGCTACTCTTTTACGTCGAGGTGCTGCGATTCCGCTTCTTTGTGCTTTCTTTTTTCTTCCTTTTCTTTTGCGTGTGCCTCATTCTCTTTCCCCTCTTTATTTGCTGTATCTTTACTTTTTATTCTGCACCACCGCTGTATGGGTTTTTATCGCGTTTCTCTTGTACCGTACGCACTGTACAATAACGGGATGCCATTTTGTATTGAATTTTCGATAAAAATTATTACTGCTCTCATACACGCTGCTAGTACCAGGCAAAACTTTCTAATAGATTTTCGCCACTCGCGAACACGAGTAATGAATTCTCTTTTTATTGTTGCCAAATCAAAGGAAAAAAAAACACAATAGCCCAGTCTGTTCGCGAAACGGTACGAATCAACTTTCGCGAGATAAAATCAGTAAAAATTAAAAATTTCTCATCGAATCGACTTTCTCTGTTCCGTTATTTAAAACCGTCTTCACGGTTACCACCATTGAAAATAAAAACCAGCTACCAACCCCCCATTGCACTTTTTCGCAGAGTTTCGCCATATTCAGAGCAACTGGCAAAGGAGCTACCGAGAACTTCTCTGATGAATAAAGGGTTTTCATTTTATTTTAATTACTTCGGAACTTTTAACTTTCCGCGGTTGGTACCTCGTATGGAACAATGGTTCGATATCAAAGAAAAGGAGTTTTCTAAAAAAAAAATTCACTGCACCAGCCCCTCGTTTCTTTGCACGGTTTCCAATTCTAGAAGCAATAACTTCAGTTACGGATATCGAGTAACCTCCTTTACAAGAACGAATAGGTAAAGCTTTACGAAATGAAATAAAAAGAAGAAAAAAAGAACAACCCCCTAATAAAAATTTCCTTCTTTCTCAAAATAAAATCCACGTTTTATCCCCCACCCCTCAGCATCCCCCTATAACTCCGGTACCGAAGTAAGGATTTTGTTGTATACGACTCCGCGACACTGTCGAGTTTTCCGAAGTTTCAACGAGGTTAGGGTATTAGAGGGAGATTATAAGGTTGCCCATTATTCTTGTAACTACCCTGTAATAAGCAGGGTTGGTTTTAAGGAGAAGTACCGACAAACTTAGGCTCTGCTCGGCTGCTACATCCCTCGCGAAAATCTTATCTAATGCGAACTGTTAGTCAGTAGCAACGATACCGAGAATAGAGGGGGTGAAATTCTGAGAGTTTACAGGGGCGAGGAAACCGGTATTAAAAGGAGCGCAATGAAAGAGAAAGAGAGAGGGGGGGAGAGAGAATACGCAGAAATAGAAGAGAGAGAATTTGCGCATAAAGCGGATTGCGCGAATTCGACTTGGAGGCAAAAAGCTCTTAGCTAGGTACATGCCGGAGGAGACTCGATTACGTAGAAACCACCACAGCTTTGTGATATCTCTTTATTTTCATCCCCCGTCCCTTCTCCACCTACATCGCGATTCATCTCTTACTGCGATATTCCAGAAATCTTTACTACACGCGTCTGTACAGGAGTCACTGAGAGATATAAATGAAATTTCGCATTTTTCTTTTGATCTATTGGATATGGTATTGGTCAATTTCGAATATAGCGATTTGAAAAAAAGAAATCACGCCAAGATAATACCGAGTATAAAGGATGGTTCAATGCGGTACAGTGCATTTCAGTGCAGTTTTCACTGACAGTGGCGGAAAGTAGCCCGGCAGGGAATTAAATTCTTTGCAGCATTCAGCAAAGAGATAAAACAAAGCTCGAGCTTTCCCACCCTGACATGGGAATTCTATTATCCGCGTAGGAAGGGCGGTGATGCTGCCCCCCAGCGAAAGAGGGATGAACTACGTTAACGGTAGTGAATCGCGAGTTGCGTTCGTTGAAAATAATTTTTGCAAAGGTTGAGTAATGAGCCCGATGCAGTTTGTTACGTAATTCCGCTAAAGCTTGGCGAAATTAACTGAAGCACTGAAACTTACCAAACTTCGTAAAGTCCGCGATCGAGAATGCATTAAAGTGAAAGGAAGTAACGATAAAAAAAAAGAGAGAATGTCGATCGTATCAAATTACAGGGTCAGAGGTCACGCCCATTTCTGTCCACATAGGGGATAGGTCAGGTGAGCCAATATGCGGCATCTGGCGTAACATGCTTCAAGCTTCGCATAACAAGCTCCGGGCTTGCAAGCGCGCTGATGGGAAAAGTTGCAGCTATGTCCTGCTGCGCGGGATATCCTACCCCTGTAGGAAACCCGTACACTATACCTAATCTATAGATACATATAATCTGCTTATGTTACCTATGACCCAGGACACGGAACAAGAGCGTACCGATATCCCAATGCTTTCTACAAAGCCACCCTGAACAGATCACAACCCTATGTTCACAAACTATCCCTATCCTATACATACGTATACGTATAGAATTAATTCTCACCCTTGTTACAAAGGGAGAAGTGTCATCAGATTTCTGAAGAAAAATCTTAGGGGATGGAAAGTACATCGAGTCTGAATTTCAGCGTGAGTCGTTGAGGGATTGTGGAGGCCATCTTGGTTTTTTCATTTGGAAAATCGAAAAATCCTATTTCCAATTGTGATAAATCGTATGGTGGAATCATCGATGCAAAGTAAATCACTCGGCTACTTCGATAGTGGGTTAAATCCTATGGGCGTGGACTTTAACCCCTTCGAAAATCGAGGGATGATAATCTTGTTATAATAGAGAATAATCCAGCTTTGTATAACTATATCTATGCGATCTCATTAGCTTTCGTGTGAAGACTTGGCAGGAGAAAGCTTTCTCTCCCTCTCTCTCTCTCTCTCTCTCTCAAGCTCATTCTCTCTGGGCGACGTCGAGCCACCGACGTTAACCGCGCCCTCCTACTACTTTGGGGTTTGAAACCATCAGCGTTAGTACCTAACTGCTTCATCGTTTGTGATAACGAGTGGAATTTTCCCGGTACTTAAAATGAAGGAAAAAAGACGAATTTTCTGGAGAGGCAATCTTTCAATTAGGCCTCTCGTAGAGGTGCGAACGTACATTGCGTTAGATGGTGAATTTCGAGAGACGAAAGACAAAAAAAAATGTTTCTCACTCGGATAAAAAATTTTATTTTTCAAAAAAAAATTACTCCTAAGTTCGTTCGTTACTGAAATATTAATTAACGTAATACGTAAAGTTTTCTTTCGGAAAGTTAATGTAATTTTAATGTCAATGAGAATTTAATGGGGACAAAGTAAGCATGTACTGTGCTAGCCAATTTCGTGTGTGACATAGTTTCGTAGACTTTTCGAATGTCTCTATAAAACAAGCCGCGCGTCAAGTTTTCTTATCTTTGCCTCTCTTTTGACAGCCAAGCCGCGTACCGACAGCTGACAGATGCGTAAAAACATAAACTACGTATCGCACGCAATATCCGAGCAATATTCCAGAGAGAGAACTGGCGTGCTATGGGATCTGGTATGAAGCAAGCTTATGGCGTCGAAGAATAATCTCAATAAAACAGAAGCACCCGGAGCACATCGTGGAAAAATTCCATCGTTCTCAGGACGACCATTCAACGTGCTCGGCACCCTTCTCCTGGGTGACGATAATGATATCGGTTCGTGCGGCACGTTAGAGCTCGTAATTTTCAAGGGTCGTTGTGAAAAATCGATAAAGAAAAAATACAAAAAAGCCCAAAAAAGTGCGATACGGACCGATCGAGAAAAAAGTCAATTACAAGATAAAGTCTCGCGATACTAGAAGTAAAAGACAAAAGCCTTAAGCAATAAATAAAGAAACAAAAAATTGGAAACAATTTTTTGGAATTCAAAAAATTTTGTATGCTTTGGGGTAATGAGGCGTGATATGACGTATGACGTAATCACGTGCAATTCCTTTGGCGTAGCTCGATTAACTTTTGTCTACCCTGTGTGTATGTAACTATGGAACGCGTGACGTAAGCGCGCTCTTACTATTTAATGCGCGAAACTTTTGAACGAGGATAAACGCGGTGAATGCGTGATTATACTGGCGCGAAGTTGGACCCGTGGGTGCAATTTTCCAAAGTCAACCTTCGCGCGACAAGAGCGCCAACTGGCGGATTGGCTGTGCGACGCAATACGACAAAGAAATGGACCGTAAGACGAAGGGACGACACGAAGGAGCTTTTGTAAGGAAAGGACAGGGAAAGAAATCAGGTATATTAGTTAGCGTGAGTATTTATCTTGGGAGATCAAAGAAACCCCTCTTTCCGTCCACAAGACACCCTCAAAAAATGTCTAACTGTACCGTAATTCCTATTTATTCTTCACAAGCAACTCCCACTAAGGACATCTCGTAAGTATAAACCAGCCAGGATATAGTCCTCGAAGGCACAGAAAAGTTCCTCGGTCGAGGGGGATGACAAGAGATTAATCCGTGGTGCTCGAGTATCATTAAGGGGTAGGTTGAAAATTTGTGGAATCCCCGTGTAAAAAGAAGGGGTATTGGTAGGAAGAATAAAAGGAGATTGTGAAAGGTCGTAAGGCTTGTAAAACCATAATTTTTTATTAGAATTATCCTAGTGGTCTGAAATCATCATCGGATATAGATATAGATATTTTATATATATATATATATATATATGGAAGCCGATTAAAGCAAGGGATTATTAATTAAGAGATAAATTAATCATCCCCTATTCTGTACTTGCGTATCGTTACATTTGAATTAATTATACATTATATGTACTTGTTTTCTAGGAAAAGGTAAATGTCATAGTTGCGGGCCGGGGGTGAGGGTGCGAATTCCTAGGAGGGACAAATTTAACGAGCCGTCTAATTATACAATAAAGCTCGTAGCTTCGAGAGCAAGGGGATGATGTTTTTGGCCAGACTATAGCAGCAACCCTGTAATGCTATCTTCGGTGCAGTGTTGCTAAATGGGCAGGGGAGGATATCGCCAGTGCAAAAACAGCAACCCTTATCATCCTTTTTTGTCAACCGGTATACAGCACTGAACATGATTAAGCAAACCACCAGCGACACTCGTTTTGAAAACCTCCGCACTTCCATAAAACCCACCCCTATCCACCAGTTACGATATTATAATATAAAATATGCATCGAAACACGTAGTGTACAGCTCGCGTGCGTTTAATACGGAAAATGAAATAAAAACTTTTTAATATTGTTAACTCCACCCCCTCTCCCCTTCGTAATATTAAAAATCTCATCGTGATGGACACTTTGAATCCCCCCCCCCCCCCCCCAAAATTCAAAACTACAAAAAGAAGGTACCCAAAGTATCTTACCACGTATAATTACCGCATGGTGTGTAATACAAGGGTAGTAAATAAAAGATTTTAAAAATGAAAAAGAAAATGGCGTACTCACTTTATCCACGTGCTATCTACCCCACTGCCCCATGAACTTTAATAGCGCATAATGCGGCCAAACCCTTTTTTCGCAATCCCATGGGATATTACCGACGTCGACATCCCGATGCCAAAAGGGACGCCCAGCCCCTAGCAAAGAACGGGGTGCCGGTTGTCCGTCAGACTGACAGTTTAGTGGGAACGGCACGCAAGCCCATAATTCATTAGGGGTTCGTTAAGAACGTGCCAAGCCGTCGGGCGCCATTAAAAAGTCAGGAAGGCTGTTTAAAAGGCCAACAAGCGTTTATCGATGGCGTGGCGATTAACAATACGTCTCGGGAAGCTTTAACGAAGTAACGTTACGGAAAAGTCAGAGAGCTTCTTTTTCTCTCGGACAGCATCCCCTAAATAGTCTGTTATCAGTGATCTCGAAGGTCCTTATCAACACAGTGAAATTCTTATAAAACGAATTGCCGCATAAATTTTAACCACCATTACGATTACGGGGTAGTCCCGTGATAATCTTATGAGGGTCATACGCGATTATAAGGTCCATAAGGGCTGTTCACCCTGCACTAAAGTTCTTAGGGGGCTTTTCAAAGGGACGTATCTGCTTTCACCTTGAAACCCCATTTCTACGTAAACATTCAAGCTAAACAGGAAGTTCATGGTTACCTCTTAGGTTATTACCCATAGACGGCACTTTACTACCCTTTACGAGAATCCATATCTATTATGGAAATGCACAGTAGCTATACTCTGGAAATGCACTTTTGCGTATGGTGCATTCTGGGTAAGTTTGCACTTACCCACTTGAAACTCGAAATACAATGGAATTTAATTACCTGTATGAAATTCAGCATACAGTCAGTCACGATTACGTATGAAATATTTTTTGTATCATTAAACACGTACGGGTTATCAAATTTTAGATGACTTTTATTATAACGTTAAAATTTATATTAATGCATCGGACGAAAGCACGCATGGACTGTAGTATGGATGGATAGACAATAACCACCAAAATGTACTAAAATATTTAACAAGTCTGAATTAAACAGTATCGTTATTACAAAGGAACAACCGAACCATAGACAATCTACTTGTTGTCGAATGCAAATATTTGCAGTTATTGTGCATCGAGGTAAAACAAAATTTTTTAAACGTCGATAAACGTCTCTTCCGTCACTGCTGATTAATTGAGGTCAAAAACCATTTTTTTTATCAGCTCGTCACAATGGACGGTGTTTTAGCTCAATTCAGACTCTGAGTCCGAATGCTTGAAATGCAACATACCACCCAAATCAAGCTACCTAGGCTTGAAATTTCTTTTGGCACAATGATTTTATGGGATTTTAAAAAAAAAAAGTAAAAATTTTCCAGTATTCCTTTGTCAGGCGTTTATTGGCATATCCGAGAATTTTCAAAAGCGCACGGCTGCCAAGCTTTGCGAAATAAAAAGCGCCCGGCTACCAACCCATAAATAATAATAACCATGACAGACCTGTGTATTGCATTTTCGCGCGTCTTCTTCGTTGTGCATTCTGATGTGCAACACCCTTGGGCAACGATAGGTATTAGGAAGCTCTTTGTATGCAGACCAATATGTATGCAGTTCGCTGATGTTCCGGTGTATCCAGCCGTTTCTACAATTTTCTTTTCTTTTCTTTTTTCTTTCACATACCCACTTTTCCCTCAACCCCCCTCCCCCCCAACTCTTCATCCGTCTACAGCCCATCATACCACTGTGCTTTTCCCTATTTTCCACACGTACGGCCTCGCGGGCGGCCACTTGCGAGCTTGCGGCAGCTTTAAATTTCCTTATTCGGTCGGATTATTTCAGCCGCAGAGTTGCGTAACGCGTATTCATACATTCATGCATTGCCAGGATATACCAACATCCGGGAGACTCCCTTCGTGCGCGCTTGACAAATTAGCTGGGAGCTTTTTTGGTTTTTTTTCTTCTTTCTTGTTTGTATTTATTTTTCTCATGCTACTCCCGTTTTTACTATGCTTTATTTGTTATCCCTACTGTTTTTTTTTGTCGACTAGGCATTGGCATGCTCCATGAAAATCAAGGGATTGCATGTGGAAGAGGATTCTTTTTTTTTGAGGAAAATACCAGGTTGGATATCACCTACGAATTATTTGATAAAATGTGAAATATTGAGAAAAATATTTACCGTACACTGTTTTGAATTTTTTTCTTCACGTAACGTATGTGTGATCCTGAATGAAAATGATGAATAAAATATGTCTGAATCAATGGGTAGGAAATTGAATTTTGATTTTATACGTCAAGCAATGACGTGTGATTATTCGAATGTAAGGAGCGCGAATAAGAGTACCGGGAATGAATACAAAGGACGTCAGAGGAATTTCAGTAAAAACGAAGTGACGTGTACTTGCAAAGCACGTCTTTTTTATATCCAATGATAGATAAACCCGTCATTCCTTTTCGCACGTGTTACGCCATTTGCATTTAAATTAAAAGGTAATTAAGTCAGCCGACGAATTATAATGACGATGAATATTAAAGTCGTCCGATGAAAAAGCTCGCACCGTCATGTGCGACCTCGTATTACCATATGATAATCAGACGAAAATTCTCGGTACTCAAGAAAGAAACAAAAAAAACGAAACCCAAAAAACCCCGCGTAAAGAAACGTCAATAAAATGAAACTAAAAGTCTAGAAAAGTGATGAAGCACAAAAACCATCAAATTACAATATATAACGCAAATCCCTAACGGGTTCTGTAAATTTCGAAAAATCAAATTTAACCCCTTGTCAATAGCGATAATTATCCACTACGCGTCTTTTTTATTTAATTCATACAATCACGTCCAAAAGTCCTCGACGTTGCTCAATGTCAGAACTAATTCTTTCAACTCTTATTTCCCACAAGGACACTTACTGTACTTACACCCTTGTACCTACTACCCCTCTAACCTTTTCCTAAATTTCACCCCGCTTCATTACTGCCAATAGAAACTCTCTAGGAACGTACGTACCTATAGCTCTAGGGCTCTAGGAAGACTGTCTCTTCTTTTGGAGTCAAGGCTACCACCACGAAGAAGATCGTTACCAATGAATACACCTAAGAATCCCCTAGTTTACCAACGTGAAAGAACGTGAAAATAACCTTTTTGAGTTTCACTGCGCGAAAACTATATCATCAACGTTCTCCTCGTTTTACAACCGACTTTACTTACCTTCTTGAGGAAAATAACAATTTTTCAAATTTCAAAAAATCAACGGACAGTCTTACAGAGATGAGAAGAAAAAAATTAGTATGCAGTGTCAAAAAAAAATGATGGAAAGTAAGTAAATAAAAATTTTGTAGTCGATGCTAATTAGTGCATCGTTCTTAAACGTTTTATACATTTCCTATATAGTTAATGAAAATCTGAACAGGGCGTGTAGGGTGAAATTGAAATTACCCCTAAGGGATGAGAAGAAAAGGAATTTCACTAGGAGGATGGGGGAGGGATGAGGGTATCGGTTCCCAACGAAACGTCTAGACATTTTTATCTTCGATAATTGCACCAAGAGAAATTCCTCATTGAGAAATCGTCGCCAAGAATGAAATTCCTTTTGACATTAAGACGTTCCGGTTAATTAGTCCGTTTCGCAGGCGATTTAATTAATACTGGGAAAAAAAAAATATGTAAAATCTTTCGAGATTGACTATGCCTTCATTTCTTTTACCCTTTTTTCCTCGCAACCCTACTGAATCCTACTATCGACTTCGTCGAGGGTAAATAGTCCGACTGTGAGTCACGGGGGCTAATGAAAAATTTTGATTTCCTTTTTTTCCTCCTCTCTACGAAGCGACTCGTAAAACATAACGAATAACAACAAAGCTGATATTCCATCCTATATTAAACATGATAATAACATGTGCATGTTGATGATACATGAAGCTTTCATTCAAAATGAAAAGCACACACGGTATATGCAAATTGCACGTACTGGCAAATTTGTTTATGGAATAAATATTAATCAAAAAAAAAGCTACCGTCTTCAAACTTTTTTTCATCCAACTCACCAGACCATACCTGAAAACGTATTAGCTCAAAGTAAGACATAAATTCGTGAAAAATGAAAAAAAAACTAAATTCAAAAACGACAAAAAAGATACTCACGAATCGGATGAGTTCGAAAGAATGTCAAAAGTAAAGAAAAAAAAAAGGATAAAGAGAGGTCGAGGTAAAGCTCGTGAAATCTGGTCATGTTGGCCCTTCGTATATATACCTATTACGTCAAAGTAAAAGGGTCGATTGCGAGCTTGCGATTTTACCCTGTAAGAATATCTTGCGAAAAGTTTGAATTATAGACCATAAAAAGTTCGCGAGTCTGGACGATTAAGTCGAGGATAATATAGTAGGTGGAAGTACTGGGAAGCTCACCCCTTTTTTTTCTTCTTTCCTTCTCCTTTCCCTTTACGTTTCTTTCCTTTGGCATCAGCCATTCTCTTCGACTATTTTCGTACCTCACTCTCACTCTCGCACACTTACCATTCGTTTCTTCTTTGTCATACACACACTCACCAGCACTGAAGCTTCATACTTCCTCGAGCACCTAATGCACTTATATATATATAGACATTAATTATATATATATATATTCTCATACAAAACATTTCCTGGTATTAAGTGACGCCATATATACTCGTATTTTAAGGTGACTTAAATTGTCTTGTTTTACTATGGCAATTAAGAAGAAAATCACCCAAAGTGCTCTAGATAGTTCAGGACTGGTTTCTGTGCTTCATTCTCATCTTCACTGAACAACTTCAGTCTGCGTTCTTCTCGTTATAAGAAATCAAGATAAGTATTTTAAGTAGGTAGACGATTTCGTTAAGAGACGTAATATATTTTAATGGGATACAAAAGATACCTATGAATATATCCAGTGACTAATTGTACTCGACGAATTTTGCTTGCCGTCATTTTATTATTTATATACTTTATCGATACGATATATACCATTGGCAACCATTTGAAAAGCCACTCCATCCATTCCGGAATTTCATCTGAACCCATTCGAGTAGAAAATTTTGTAATTTGACTGAAAACGTTCTCAACCGAATGGGTTACAATATAGGGTGTATGCGGTAATCGATAAATTCACCGAGATATCGATGCCTGATAATAGTAACAGCAAATACAAAAAATATCACAGAAAGGATATTTTCGAAAATTATTTATTTTACTAATATTTTCAATAAATATTCTGTAACCATGAATTTTGTCATTAATATCATGAATTTCGTGACGCAATTTGACGTCCTAATCCTGGCGTCCGTAGTCAGGTGGAGGGGAGTGATTGACAGGGATAGAAAAATTTTGACAAATTTTGTTTTTCCTCTTCGTAATACCGTCAGATAATTTGGGTCAGCTCATGAATAGCCCGTTCATAAATTCACACAAAGGACTTCAAAATATTACTAGTCCAGCATGGAGAAGAACAAAGAGAACACAAAGGAACACCTGACCCGAAAATGGAGACTTCACGAATTCCAGTTCAATTTCATTTCATGGTCACAGTATTATCTCGTTTATGAAAATTAGAAAATCCATCTCAATGCTAAACTCAACCAGAGTTCCGTTTTTGAAAATTCAATAAGGGAATTACTCTACTGATGATATTCGAATATTGGTATGATGCGGGGAAAAATGAAAATTTTCAAAATCTCTATAAGTAACAGGGTATAAATGTATTATGTATACTGTGACTCTCTTTGCAACGATTTCAACGTCATGTAACGCAAGTTCAAACCACCATTTTCATTAAAGCATCGTCAAGCGTTACGGACCGTCGACCACGAAATGAGCGATAAGCGTCGAAAGCGCACTCGTCAAAATTACAAAATCGAATTCACTATACACCAGCCAGACACATAAGAGTCTTTGTCAGAGAGCATTTAATTATTCCATCAAAGGGACAAATTTTTCAAAAATACAGTCAAGTGCATTACACGAGAATCCATCGACAAATCCAAATTGGCCAACAAGCACTGTGCTCAAATCGAAATTAGTTTACGCGTTGCGATGAAGAAACAGTAAATAAAAAATATTGCCGTTAAATCATAAAAGAATTTTGAAAAACGTCCCAATCCGTTAATTGATTATTTTAAAAATTAAGTACCATCGACATCCCCATTACACATGTATGAATGAAAATTTAATCCGTGGATATACTGATAACATTGGCGACAAGCCATGCAAAAATATCGTGAAAAAGAGGTGAAAAAATAAAGTGAAAAAAATGGAAAGTTCGATAAAAACGTGATGCGCGTCATTTTGATAAATTACGCGACGTGTATTGCGAACGGAATAATGCACCCTATACTTGGTATTAATCACATTTAAACGTAGGCGCGTCACACGCTACGACGAGAGCTTGCGGAAAAGCTTTTTGCGGTCTTTTGACGTGAAATTTATCGTGTTGACGGTATTAAACCGGGGGGTCACGTTTCATTAGCGTGTCACGTGAGTACCACGTGAGTAAACGGAACAACTTATGTCTTAAAACAGCCCTAAGCGTCATCATGAACAAAAAAACCCGTTCATTTTTCGTTTGGCTGATAAATCGAAAAATGTACAAAATTATCCAAAAATCATCCCTTAATCGATCGATCGAAATTACCCCTAATAATCCGAAAAACGTAACCCTATCACGTAACCTATACCTCTCAAAATGTCCCAAGGAATCATTAATCAGTACAGGGTTGAAAATAACCCTCGGATTACGCGTCATCACGCAGAGGGATGATCGTGTATCAAGCAACGTCGTTCTAACATATCACAGGGTCGCGCACGGTAGGGACGAGAGAGAGTTCCCGTTGTCGAAATTGTCAACCCCTGTTAAGGGGTTGGAATATGAGTGGTCCGATCTGAATGGAAGATGAAACTCCGGATGAAGGACAGTAATGAAAATTGAGATTCCGTTCGCGTGCTAATGACGTTAGAGGGAGGGGGTGGGTTTCGCGGCTTGCCTAATGGCTAGCAAATAAACTCATAAATCTTACGGGACAGCTAGGATTTCAGGAAAGTTCCCTGCTTGCTGCTGGCTGATCGAGCCTGATATCTGTACTGAATAGGTATCAGTTCGCCGTAAAAAAGTTTCGATTTCTCAACCGTCAAGTGTCGATGATTCCAAGACGAATTTCCTGCCTTAGGAAATTTCAAGCAGCCCGACAAGGACGTCCTGTCGCTTCCACGGAAATTACGACAAAGACACCCTAGGCGTTCTGTTAACGGTACCTTTTTGTCTATTAGGGCACCTCGTCAAGGACCTAATGAGAATCTCGTTAAGCCCTCGTGGAATGCCTCATTAATTTTCAAATCAATACTAATCTCGACATCAAGAAGAAAGTCATTGCGGATGAGAATTTATCAAGTGATAACACCACCACTGAGCATCCATAATGCGTCAACCATGATTTTCCTGGTTTTAATGATACTATCCCGAAAGAGACGTGGTATTTGAACGGTTGAAATAAACCGCCCTTCAGCTCCGGAAATAGAAGGGTGGAGCACGGGTGGTAATTACGTATATAAAGGATAAAGGGAAAAACGTTTGTAGTCATTAAAAATCATCGGCATCATCTTCAATCTATTACGCGAGACCCCGGATTCCCTAACTTGGTTCACTCCTCGTGCTAATGGTAGCGTTACTTTGCGTTCCGTATTGCGTCATAATATCGAAGGGTGAAAACCCTAAGGCGCATCGTCAAGATACCGCAAGGGGTCGTTTGACCTCTTTACTTAAGTACGTGCACATGTGGATACATCCAAGCTGCTGTTGATACTTAACTTTTTACGCAGTTAGATAAAACGTTTGAGTAACATGTATAAATATATATACTATATCTATGTGTACAGATATATAATACTCTATATTATATATATATATACAAACTCTAGTGCAAGCGTCGACGGGAACGGGGCCGACGATAGGAATCGGCGTGGCTGAAGTCGAAGTACCAAGTGCTGCTTTAAGAGCTTTTAAGCTCCACGTTAAGCCAGGATTTATTTCTGACCTGTTTACACTAGAAAAACAATTGACCGAGCCCCATCCTAAGGATCAGAACGAACTCAAACAGTCTAAATAGTAAGTACTACTGAAAGTGGGCAGAAAGACTGTAATATCAGAGGCACAATCAGAGAGAGAGAGAGGGGGGGGAGGGGAGAGAGAGGCAAATAAAATATATGGAATAATAAAATTATGTTGAAAAATGTTAATCAGGGGGGGTAATACGTTTCACGTGCGAAAATTCGAGTCCGAGATTCGCGTCACAGAGTATCATCTGGATAATCCGTGGAAGCTTTCGGAATATTCGCCAAAAGCTTCGCGGATTCGTGACTGTTTACGGAACGTGCACCAGGGTACATCCTAGGGGTGGATACAATGGTCACGTAAACGATTAGACATAGAGAGAAGCGTTAAAAATTCTCTTTGAAGAAAAATATAATCCTGCAGTAGCATAATTAACGTTTCTTAGGTTACGAAAAAAAAAGAAACGTTGCCCGGTCTAATTTTCTTTTTTTTTTCAAAAGTTGAAGAACGCACGGCAAAGACTTTAAGTGCGCAGAAGAAAGGTTGAAACTAATTAGCAAGATACGTCCTTCCGTGTGGAGTATTCGACGAGGGTTGTTAAGTAAAAATGTCTGCGTGGTCACGTGGGATTGCGAAAGAGAATGGGAAATTTTGAAAAAGTCAACTTACCACGACTACTCGACTGATTACGGCTGGGCTATTCATAGCTTTTGAAAAGCCCGACGAGCTTCCCGAGAAAGCCGGAAGAGTCTTGACGTCGGTGTTGTTTTGAAAAAAAAAATGTCATTCACTGTCTTAAGGAAGTCCTGACTGTGGTTCACGGTTTGGTAAAGAGCGACGGTGACGAGGAGACAGAGAGTAAAGAGGGTTAGGTAAATTGAAGATGGAATTAAATTTTCCAGTAGCTCGGTAAACTGCAAAAGGTAACGGGCCGTGGAGAGATGTACTTTGGTCTTTCGCTTTTCTTTATACTTCTCTTCGTCTCTTACAAAGAGACGCTTTTTCTTTATGACCGTCGTGGCAAATAAGCTAATCGTCTTTCGAGGGGTATGGTCCTTGACGGTGTATGAGAGTATACTTTCGCCATTTTGCTATTAAGACTCGACTTTACTTTCCAGGAAGATTTTACGAAAAAAAAGAAAAACTTGAAATTCTCTTGAGGAATTAAAGATACTCTGATTGAAAGTCTACTAAAACTTGAAAAATTCTCTTACGCGAAGGGGATCAGCTGTATTTAAGTGGAACTTGATATTCCTCTTGAGTCCACACTTGAATTTTCCTCTGATTTTAAAAGGGAAACAAAGTTTATAAATACCTTAAGTCATTCCAACGTGCCAAAGAACAATTTAATTCATTGATGAAGAAGAAATTCAATACAACAAATTGACTTTTTTAATCTCCTGCCAAATCTCATTAATGTCTCAATGACAGATCCTGCCAGACACGCGTAAACGATAAGAGAAAAAAAAGTTGAAAAAAGCCAGAAACCAAAGGAAAAAAAAAGAAAAGTTCTTCCTTCAGCTCTGAACTTGCTATCCACGAAAAAAAAAAAAAAAGTAAAAGAACGACACAGTAACCTTCGCGAAGTCCTCGAACTTGAAGAACTAAAGTTCCACGACGAAGTAAAGCAAAGGAAGTTGTTAGCGCGAACGCTATCTACTTGGAGAAGCTGGCGACTGGGTATATCTGGTAGTTTGGGTAAAGGTCCTTGGCGCCTTTAATGTTCTGGCTCCTTGTTCACCGAGATAATGGTCGACCGTGAGGTCATTACTGGTCCATTATCGTGAGAAGCTGGGCATCTCGATTTCGGAAGCCGTCTGTACGCCAAAGGGATATCCACTTCGTAAAGATACGGAGAGACGGAGATTCGAGAGTAGTCAGCAGCGCCATGGTGGCCGGATCGGGAAACGGAAGAGCGAAAGATATGGAAAAAAAGTTGTAAAATGGTGACCCAACGAAACGGAAGTTAAGGCCAAGCTACGGGAGGACGCTACTATCGGAGATCAATGGCCGAAATAAGGAAGAGGAAAAGCTGTATAAAGACTTGTACGGACAATAAAAGTATATTTATCGTAACACTTCTGGAGCGCGGTTACTGTACCGAATTACTGGCCAGTACAAAATGGCAGCGAGCCAATGCGAGGTTATGGGTGGATACCGAAAATATTCCTAGTCACGCGGTGTGGTATATTGTCAGTAAATTTTCTGACAATGGACTCGAACAATCGATAAGCTTAGGTTAGGATATTTATTAAAGTCGATGGATCGATTGTTTAATACGCTGTCTTTGTGTTGCTGGATATAGTAAGAGCATTCTGACGGTACCGTGTAGGAAATGGGATAGATTAAATATGGAGCTCTGTATTCGACAGTGTTAGCTAACACTGCCAGAATTCACGGTATTGAGATACTGCTGATCTAGTGTTATATAGCAAAATGGCGTAGCTACCTATAACGCTAGCAAGTTTCACAGAAACTCTCCAAATTACAGTTCCATGTCTATCTGTAAACCACAGACGGAAGTGTTACCAAGAAGTGAGGGTACCGCTTTTCTTAAGTGGCTAACTTCACTTTGAAATGTCCATCGCTTCTGTTAATTATATACGATTTAATTACGCTACAGAGAAGCCAATACGAATTTGTGTGTAAAACAATATATAATAAATGAGACCAAGTCAATTTGACGGATATGAGAACCGGAAGTAAGAAGAGCTACGTATATCAATTTTATGAACGCAAGTAACTCGTATTAATTGTAAAGGTAAAAAAAATCGACAAGAAATCGTTTTACTCATTTGAGCTTCCAGACGATCCAATGGATACGACCCCTTAGTTAGTAATCCCATAGACATGGTAGGGGTCGGGTTCACGTGGAAGCGTCATGGTGGCCGAAAGGGGTGCGCGCTGTCGTGTGGAATAAATCAAAAACTAAACCGATGAGAAACGCTGGCTGGTGAAGTAGGCGCGATAAACGAAAAGCCCAAATGAAAAATCGCGCTCTCTGGCGGGCAAATCGTCGGTAAAACCATTTGGGATGAATGAATAAAAAAAAATAAATGAATTTTTATACTTTGTTAGAAAATAATCAGTCATTCTAATAAGTAAATGATGGTGGTGATGAACAAAGATGGCGGCGATGATTGTGACAATGGGCGATTTATTTGTTGACTGATTTGAAGAAAAAAAATACGAAAATCGTCTGTTACGTAAACGCAAATACTGATGATCATTAACGTTAATTGCTCATATCGTGGTTATTAATGTAGCCGTTTCTTCTTATTAATGTCCCGTTATTACCTACGAGCTGGCACAGAAGCATAGTTATAGGTACTGCTTTCTGAGGTTGGGCATAAAAATGCAAAGCAGAGTACATAAAAATTTCAATAAACATTCCCCGTAATGAGAACAGGTCCAAGCCATTTGGGAATATTATCGGTGAGTTCATGACCCCTTTTCATAGGAAGACCTTGAGCTCTCACCCTAGCAGCATAACACACTGGAGCTAAACCACTTCTTAGGAATTCTCGTAACAACCCCAAGAATTCGTCTAAAAAACCCCCGAGGACAATAACGGTAATTCGATGAAAGAGACAAACAAGAGACGAAAGTTTTCCGACTCTTCTCAAAACTTTCGTAAAGCCTCGTTCTTGGACGATACCAAAATTTCTACTAACAAGGGTAAATATTCAAAATTTCATTCATAAGCAATTGCGTAAACTGTAGAATTCCAATTTATACAATTTTGAAAATTCGGCAACACGAATTTTTTAATACCGAAGAACAATCCCAAAAACAAAAGGTACTTTGAATGACCCCACGTCACCCATGCTTAACCTCCGTGTTTGTACAATCTTTTTTTCCTTGGGTCTCTTTAAAGCGTTGAAAAGCTTTTGTGCCAGCAATAACAATGCACCGGACGGGCGTGGGGTTAACAGATTTTCTTCCCTCTTGTACGTACAACCACTACGACAACGATTTTCAGTAGAGTCCGTAACTTTCCGTAATTATAAAAGAGAATTTTTATCCGAGAGAAAGCGAGGATAAAAATATTCAAAAAATTTACTAGTAAAGCACAAATCATTCTTACTATAATATTACGCGTAAATTCTTCCAATAAATTAAGAAATACACTATCGATCCACTAATAAAAAAAATTTTGTAAAATAGTCGTCTCTCGATTTTGGGATTGTAGGGGAAGAAAATCCCGAGAATCATCCCTCAATCTTTCCCTACATCTACCCTTTATAGGCGATTTAAATGAAATTGAAATAATTGCTTTCCTTTTTGTCACGTTCTACTATATTAGTATAACCAAGCACGAGCTGTATCGATTGACGAGTAATGGATGCCTGCGCGTAATGTGCAAATCTTGCACAAGGTTTTGCATGCCAATAATACGAATCTATATAGATGAAAATATGAATGCTCGAATGACACCCATATTGGATATGCGTCTGTCAGTTAATTTTCGCCAATGAAACACGCGTGTTTATGGTTACGTAATTCGAATCGCGTTTTGACTGATAAATTTCACAAAATATATCCTGACCTATATATATATAGGTAGAAACGGTCGATAAAAATGCGTCAAAATTACGGACTAAAATTGAATAAATTCCAGGGATAAAGTTCAATTTACATGAAAAGAGTGATTTAGTTGAGGGAATCATGAATGTAACATAAAATATGACAGATATTTGCACAGTTATTGAAATGTGAAATTGAACTATTTTCAAATAAATAAATCTGCTCAATATAATTGAAATTTACGGTCACGAAACGCACGATTACGTGACACAGTTTTCGGTTAATATTCTTGAAAACTGAATAATGGCAAAAAGAAGTTCGCCATTAAAAATGCAATTTACATAGGAGTTTATTCAAAGCTTTGAAAACGGTACGTTTACAGGAGCGCGAAAAATATATCACGGAAGTACGTTCCCTTGTGGCGAATATTCAAACGACTCAAGTCGACAGTAGACACGTACAAAGAGATAAAGAGAAAGGCTCGAGTAAAGTTCGAAACTCAGCGGGTCAAACTTGCAAGTGCGATTCGAGCTTTTATGAAAACTTCTCGTCGGGGAAATATCCAATTAGTAACCGAGGTTGGTGATCCAACCCAGTTCGCGAAGAAATCGAGTGCAAACCACAATTTTAACAACATAACAAAACTTGTTACGTCACTATAGAATCAAAAAAAATTTTTTTTGCATAAACAATCGATATATCAAGCTCGTCACTGAAATTTCAAGCTCTACAACGAATTTGATGACGTAACTAATTAGTAAGTTCACGTCAGATGAACCAGAGGTCCTCTGACGACATCCTACCGTCATTTACCGTAATAACCATTAAAGTGACCTACTTCATGAGTCAAGTCATTTTGGAAGTCAACCTTTCAAATTTTAGCCCAGTCTGACCCGTAGTAAAAGAATTGACCTAAGTGACAGTAGATACAGTTTAACAATTTCAATAACAATGATTAGTTTCTTTTTAAGGGATAAGACTAATGATCGAACAATAAAGCAATAGAAACGTTAAATAATTAATTACAAAGTAAACTAAGGCACCTCCGAGTGCATTAACAAAGTGCACTCTTAATCTCTCGAAGTGCAGCACAATCTAATGGAAATGTCGACTGCACTGACTTGCAGGAGGCTAGTGGTAATTATGCAGGGGTGCGATTCGTAGGGGTAGAGGTAGGGTTGGGTAAGACCTTATACCGAGTCTCGAGTAGAGGGCGTAGAATCAAGGGTTGATTTATACAAAAGCCACTAGATGATCCCACAGGGTGGAAAAATTTAATTAGACATAATTTACATTAAAACTAATTAATATTATTACTAACAAATCATCCACGTCGATTTTTCATTTATTTACACCGTCTTTCATGTCACGCGCGTTTAACCGCAACCTCCCTGTGCTCTGTTTCGCGTTCCTGCATCCATCTTCTTTATCCGTTTTTTGTCTTTTTTTTTTCTTTGCTAAAAAGTAACGCAAACCGCATTTACATCGAGTGCACCGAGCCGTCGCGCTCTGACTTTGCTTTCCAAATACTTTTCCTTCGTCTCGTTCAGCTTCGCCTTTATACGTCTTTTTCCCTCTTTGCCGTGTGGATTTCATAGCTTTTCGATTTTTCGAATCCACCCTTGCGATTTTTGCCAGGAAGTTTACGAGCCGTTGAGCATTCTCCCTATGACCCGACAACGAACGGCAATTGCCATCCGGTTGAAGGTAATACAAGCAAGCACAATAGACATGCCAGTCGTACCGTGCAATGAAATGGATTGTTAAACAATGTTAACTTGGCAAATATTAAGTCACGGTAAATATCGGCATTGCCGGTGGCAGGCAGGCCAATCACAGAGTCCTGGTATAATGAACAAATGGTCTAAATATTTACTTGAAATATTATCCATAGCAAAGCTACCAGGTGGATGGGAGTTTATCGTTAGATTGTTAAATAAACGAATTTTTTTTCTAATTAAACAAATCAATCTCTAACTCATTTCTATTTATTCAGTAAACGTACAGCGACCACCCTCGTGACTTTTCCGTTAGTTCGTAAAAAGTCCGCATCGGCGTACTTTCATAGACTTCCGTTAAGTTCTAACGATCCGAACTGAACTAGACAATCAATTGCTACCGGCAGAGCAGAAGGGATGAGAAACGTACGGACGGGGGGGGTTGAAACGCCCGGGAGACACGGAGAGGGTGAACTAGTAGAGAAGGCCGTAATGTGGTCCGCCCAGAGTCTCTAATAACGTTATGCCAGTGCTAACTAACTTCCTCCGTCTACTTCGCACTCCAACCCCAAAACTTACCCCAGTCGTGTCTACCGACCCTGGCGAGTATTACATGGGAAAGGCCAACCCTGAAAAGGAGCATTTACACAGAGAAACCTTGGTCAAGATATAAGAGCCCTACGACGTTCCCGGGGAGTTTGTCTTTTCTCCTTCATATTTTTTTATTCCCTCTTTCTTTAACTCCGGAGAATCCCTCAACCCCTGATGTACTAGTGGAATAAAAGAAAAGGATCCAAAGCAACGCTTAGTTCACTGTCTAAAAAGACTCTGGGTAGTGAAATAGTTTGAGCGTGGCACATTGTAGTACGTAGTAAAAGCCGCCATGACTCCTGTTTGTTTAACGTGGAGCAGGAAAAGAAAAAGAAAAATATATCACGTGGGTTACTGCATTTTTAACCTACGTCCTCGGTGTGTTGCCTGTGACGTGTATAAAGGGGAACAGGAACAAAAATGGACGCCGTAATTGTGATCGGATACTGCGGACTTATCGTGATTGATAAAGGCTTTGAAAGGGTGCAATGTTTTATTCAAAACTCCCGCCATTACGGTCGTTGCATATCGATACCTGTGCGTGTCGGGTTTGAGTAATCTGAATGCGATTGGCGCGACGTTGGATCATCCGATAGGGGATGATCAAGCTTTGCTTCTGAATGTAAACATTGATAGAGAAGCTTACGTCACAGTTCAAGATTCACTAATGAATGACGTATTACTTGATATAATTATTCCTCCTGTATTTAGGTCAAATAAATTATTTATTACTGATTTTTCATATATAAACGCGATACCTACGTAAACTAAATAATTTACGTTAAAAGAGAATTAAAAGAAATTCTCTGTACGGAAATATGAAAAATCGAATTAAAGTTAATGCAAGTAGTTTGAATTTATTTACGAGCAATAAAACGTCATAAAATCGAGTGCAAGTCGATAATTTACATTAATCGGCAGAAAAACGAAAAGTCAATATAGACTAATTAATAAGTAATTAAATTGCAAATGTAATTAGTACCACGTTTGGATAAAGGGAAACGTTGCTATACAACAAATTCGTAATACAACACTCAACAGTAATAAATTTGTCGTTTTAAAATTAAAAAATTCAAGCAAATCGTCGATTATGGACATTTCGCGAGCCGCTTAATTCAACAAAATCGAATTTTTCAATTCGTCTACCGTTTCTGATCCCCCTCCTGCCTCCTCCAACCGACCACGGTGCGTTCAGTGATTGAAAGCGCAGCAACAAAACAGAATCGAAGCGGTAGATGTGGCCAGTGTTTTAAATTCATGAATTCCGTTATATAACCAATTAGGTCACACACGGTCGCTCGAGAGAACTTTAATGAAAGCCTTTCAAAATTCAACGAACGCTCCATTCTTTATCGAAGCAATTAGAATTCCTATGCAGTCTGCATAAACTATTAGCCGGCCGGTAAAATTACTCCTGTCAGGAAGGTCGTAGTTCGGTGGCGACCGGACTGGTGTCGTTTGAGGTTGAATTTAATTAAAAAAGAAAGAAAAAAGAAAAATCCCAAGAATAACATCCAGAGACACACGCAAAAAAATACCGTTATGGTAATATCACATAACCCACACGTTAACCTTGATAAAATACAAAATTTAATTTTAAAAAACCACCGCCATTTTTTTTATCCAGATTTAGCCCAATCTGACCTTCATCTTTTTTTTAAACCAAACCGTCCTCCTTAAATCACTAACTCTAAGCGTAACAGTCATTGATTTGATTGACTTCTCAAGATTCTTACGTAAGCTCGTATAACCTAATAGGCGACAGTAGCGCCGCCAACGGCAAAATCGAAATACCCGTGTAAAATATCCGTACCTCGTACAATAAATGTCAATAAAATCCGCACGTACTTATATATCTCGTAGGTAATTAATCGAATGAAAGACTTACCTAATTCCACCGCGAGTCGTGTCGTAATTGAGCATCCGTGATCCGTGGCGCCATGTTACGTAACCGGTAGGATGGGGAACTTTGCTCACGACGCACTTCAGTTCTATCGTGCTACCAGCTTTGTAGAATTTATCACCAGCCGTAGCACCGCGCTCATCCACAATCTCGACTTTTGGTACTGAAACAAGGACAATGAAATGTAATCTCATAAATTTATCAACGGCAAACAAAATTATCCAACCAATGAGATTCATCGTAATCGTAACGTACGACTTTTGTTTAATGATGTAAAACTTCTTAATAGGAGGAATTCGTCTTCGCCGGAAATGCAACCACACGACAACTATAATGGATGATGGATGAGCTTGCGAGACAGATTTTACGAATTTATATTGGATATAGGGATAATCCATTATATTATCTGGACAAAGTTTTTATCTAACAAGATACAAGATAATATAATGAGGAAGAAAAGCAGGGGGTGATTATACGTCGTGGGAACTTTCGAACCTAGTATAATTGCTTTGTAATGAAGTTAATAAGGGTTGGTATGATAATAATTATAACAATAGTATATACAGTTTTCGTTGTGTGTGTGTGCGTGTGTTACATTCATACGTGACTGCCTGAGGATTACTTCAAGTTAATAGAAAACAATGATCCCTTTCTCTATCCCTGTGTAATGCGAAATATCATCCGTTATCCGAAAGGGTTGTCCCAAGTTGGCGCAAGTTTCTATTCGCCATAGTTTAATAGGGGAGGGTTTATCATAATTGAAGAGGACCATGACAGAGACCCTTCTTCCGTCAACTGTACTTTCGGCTACGTCGTAACTCCGATAAATAAACATTATTATTACTCACACGTGTGTGAATGTTTAAACAGCATACGCGGAAATACGCGTAAGATAAGGGTGGTAAGGGGATGAAAATAGGTAAAATAATATATTATTGAAAAATAACGAAGGGCTTTGTTCGAATAACGTTAATTTCGAAAACGACAATTAATGTCGTCTAAACAAATAATAGAGATTTTGGAAAGAAAGATGTCTGGGAAAGGGGAGGAGGGGTGGAAGCTACGGAAAAACTTCTCGATTGGAATAAACTGACCCTTTTTAGTCGACGGGAATGATCAACCCTGAATATACACAGGGGTTTTCTATCTTTGGCATCCCCTATTTTTCTCACGACGTCTCACACCCCTCGTACCGTGCGGTTTGCTTGCATTGTAAATAACGACGACTACGAGATGCGTCTATGAGGGTGTATCTTCACGGGGTGGCAAAATAAATAGAGCTATGGCAGAGTGATTTCGTGTTTGTGCGAAGGGTAGTGGTAGATGGCGGAATGGAATTTACGAATAGCAACCAGAAATAGGGGTAGCTGAATATACTACCCCCTAGTAACCACGTCTCCCAATGAAATGTAGGGAAGCCAACAGTGGCGATATTTGTTGTGGTTTCCAAACTATTGTTGAGTCTAATTACGTCCATTGTATAATAGACCTAATCCATTACGTCACACCAAATCAACAAATTTACGTGCCAACGGCAATAATGAGATAAATTTCAAATTTTCAAAATGAAATGGAAAAGACGATAGTAATTTTCAAACTTTTTTCTTCCCCTTATTACCGACTGGAACTAAGGGAGAAACTTTCGCGGAACGTGTGAAACTAATTTTCTACTGAATTCCACAATCTCTGGAGATCCAATCAGATCTGTCAGGAGAAGCTGAATCTGGAGAATGGTGGATTTTGAATTTTACAGAAAGTTTTGAATATCTATAGGACGTATCTGTCACTACTGCTGCTACTACCACTGCTACTGCTACTATCACTACTACTACTGATAGTATTCTGGGCACCCACAGGATATCCGAGCTGACCAGTAATCGAGTTCGATCAACCTCAGGCAAACGGGATAATATATATCACTTGATGTGGTAGCTTAAACAAATACATACCATTTACCACGACACCCCCAAACCCAAACCCAAACCCCAACTGAGTATAGTGGAGGCTAGGCATGTAAACAATACCTCTATTTGTCCTACCCGAGTCTTTCGGTCTAATTACTCGATACCGAGAAACTGGAATTTTCTCGAAATATCCGAAAGCTTTATAGCGTCATCTATTGTTCCCTTGACGTCATAGATTTCAATTTGAATTAATAAAAATAGGTATAATGAAAAACTCGGTCCAAACTTTCTAAAATATTCGAATTAAATTTACCTAAAATTAAAATATAATCCAAGTCCTATACGACTTAACGAACTATCAAAAGACGAAGGATCTCAATTAATGCTCGAATTAGAATATAGGTGGACTGTCTTTACACGCAAGTTTAATTGAACAAGCGATTCATAATTCGGAATTAATTTGGGTGAAAGGGGTAATTTGAAAAATGATAGAAATTGCCGGGATGCCATCGAATAGAAGATGTAACAATTTTTCACGATCTCCGATACAAGAACAAAAGCATGATACTGATAAGAGGTAAAGAAAAAAGAAGAGAAGCCAAGAAAAAAGAACTAGAAAATTGAAAAGGGGGGGAGGAGACAAACGTCATAGTTGTCCAAGAAGATTGATCGGAGTGCGCGGATGGTAAGAAGAAGATCGGAAGACAATTTGCTAAAAGCACCGAAGAAAACTGGTCACTGAGGGTTTTGACAAAGAGAAAGAAAAAAGAAAAAAAAACTTCAAGACTCGACGGTAATGGTTATACACGATGAAGAAGAGAGAGAGAGAGAGATGATGATTCAGACGTAATGAAGGTGCGAATGAGATGGATGAAAAAGTAAAGTAAAGATTTCATCAAGCGAAAAGAAAGAAAATGGCGTCGCCATGTCCACTCGGTGATAGTTCGAAAGTTACTAGGAGAAACCGACAAAAAGATACGCGAGAACTTTTCGTGCTTTGTCTGTATTACATTTTTAGATGAAAAGCTACTTTTTTTGGGTTCCACGAGACGGGTGTAACGAACAGTTAAAAGGCCATTATCGTAACGATAGTTAATCAATGTTAATGTGGTCCAGAATTTGGGGGTTACCTGAGTGAAGTTAGCAGCGGTCACTGGGTGCTCAAAAACCAGCAAACAATACCTTTGGCGAAGTTTTAACGTCCATTTGTCAAAAAAAAAGTCCATTTGCTGTGGAACGAAGTCTCGACGCTGGGCGTTTTGTTGCGTCGTATTACGCAGTTACGTCACGTGGTATCTACGTCGCCCTACACGCGTGTACAAGCATAGACACATCTACATATATCTCTTGGATTCGCAAATCCAGTATCCAATGGGGTAGAATTTTCTCTGTGGCACATTTTAGAGATCCGTGTGTTAACTATCCGCCATTGTTGTTAATAGATGCTGCGAACAAATAGTTTTGCTCGTTTTTTTATTTTATCGGACAACGCAAATAAACGTCACTGATTTTGGTCTACGAATCGAATTTCTCACGGGTGCGTGCTGGTGTTTTGAAAGGTAGCGACAGGACTGAGTTTTAGGGGTTGAAAAAGTTGCATTACTGTAGAATTTTTAAGTCGTCGTAAAAAGGGATGAAAGGTGATTTAGGTAGTAGCACCCCACTTCCACCCCACCTCTCACTCTTCCCACCCAAAGAAATCGTGACACTCACCCTCGCACTCGGTGCTTTTCAAATAAATAAACAACCCCTTTTTGTCAGCGGCTAACGAATAACTTTGCATCTTTTCTGTGGAAGGCTTCCGAATCGAGGGTACTTTACGCCACCGGTGAAAAAGCATGGGGCGAAATCATCCGAAGGGAAAATACTGTCCGTTCATTCAAAAATAGGGGTTGCAGGCAAAGCCACGTATAAATATTCAAAGAAGAATTAGAGAGGCAAGAGGGTGCATTATATATTTTTCTTATTTTTCCGCGACAGAAGGTACCACGCGCTTTTCTATAATCCATGGTTTTCAGATTCTACCCTTAAACGAGGGGTGTGTGTGTCTTTCGACAGCGAAAGGTCACAAAAAAAAGATCTTAGGTATCACCCTCTTAACGGTAATCAAGTTTGGATTAGCATAATTCGTTTTGCCGGCTCGTTTGTTTCTACCCTCCGCACTGGCGACTCTTGCATACCAGGCAGAAAACTTTACGAAAGGGGTGGCGCGGACATTTTTCATTTTTCATTCGAGAATTAATCGCTCGGAAGATACCGCTAACGCGACATCTTGAATCTCTTAGCGGACGCGCGTATACGAATAAGAGGGAGAGAAATTACGATATGATGCTGATGGAGAGAGAAGAAATTTTTTACAGCATCAATAAGTGACAAAGAAATAATTTCGCCTACCAGAAAGTTTCGCCTGATTCTCAAAATTCGTCATTCGCAAGAGAAAGGGAAAAAAAAAGTCTTACAAACGGATATTTGAAAAATCCCCCTCATGATACGATCGGGACTCTGCAAGCTTCATCGACACGTGAATACTTACTAAAAGTTCGAGTTTCCCTTCGTGCTTTCGCACTTGAATGAAAAGTTTCAAATCTCTTTACACCCACCCGCCGACCCACCCCTCTGTGCTTTTAGCAGATTGTTTCCTCATAAATGGCCGTCTCGCATAGCGATTCTCACTTACGAAACGAGGAAAGATAAAAAAAAAGAAAAAAATACTCATTCAATATTTTATCAAAGATTTACCGGAAATCGGTATCGAGCGAACGTAGCAGCTGGCGAATATTACGCCGTTAGGATCACGCGACGACTAATACGAAAATTACGAGGTGCAGTAAAGTAGGTGAAAACTAATTTTATTAAATAACGCGATTCAGTGAATCGAGTAAGTACCGTTTACGATATTCCGATAATCTCGCCCGAGATTTTACGTAAATCGAACGGAAAATGAATTCGCGAAAAGGAACTGATGGAAAAAGTCCATTGAACAATTTACCAGAGTCTTCGATACGCCTAGGGATATTATTACGTCCATAAAAAAAATTCACCGCGATAAAACCCCCTCCCCCCAAAAAAAGAAAAACAATAAGAAAATGCAAACTGTGTATAACAAAAAGAAAAAAAAAAAATCTCTACGTCGCATATACGGAAGGTAACGTATCGCATCAAAAATCCCTAGACAGCCAAGATACCGCGGCAGAAGCGAAACAACCAATTTCAAGTTTATAGTAACTTTTCTGCATCTTGCACGCATCTGTCTCCCATGAGAAGGTACAGAAAAAGGAGTCCGTGAAAAAGAGACGGCAGGAGGATTCGGGTGGAGAGTCAAGATAAAGATAATAAAAGATACGACACAACCAAGAACCCAGGGCGTCGCGACGCTCTACCAAAAAATATTTTTACCAAGCAACTTTCACATGTGTTACGTAAAACAACAGTGGTTTCTACCAGAGGACAGGAAAAGAAGACGTACTTATATGCACGTACGGGAAAACACCAGTTACGTAAGCACTACTTATACAGACGTTCACTCACTTATGTACATATATGAACGTATATATATACATATACAGATGTAGAAATGTCGGTAGTATGCATGGGAATCACGTTGTTGATGTACGAGCAGTACGGCGCCATATACGACACATGCCGTCCAACCTTGCCACCCCTTGCTACCAGTGCTACCACTTTTCTACCCTTAGCATATCTCCTCATCCATGCCAATGCTCAGCAACCCATCCCCTTCTCATATACGCGGTACAGTGAATAGATATTTTGCTACGTATATATACAAATTTGGGATGCACCGTGGAGTTGGAAAATATAAAATTTCAATTTCAAACTGGCTGGTATTTATGTTGAAAAATAAAATTTGAAAAGTAAAAAAATTGTTGGATGTTTCAAGAATTTTTGGATGTAATTGATACATCGGGGGTTGGTGGGGATAATCGAAATGGTATTTTCGGGTGAATTTGGGAAAAGGACTAGGGTTGATATTTTTTTGTGTAACACTCACGGGGAGGGGTTGGAATGTTATTTGAGAAAAATGTGCGTTTTCGTTTTTGACTCTGTTTCACTGTTTTGCTTAAGCATTTACGACCTGGTCGAAGTTTAATTAAAATATGGAGATCAGCTTTCTAAAGCTCTCAGGGCTTTTGTAACGGCGGAGTCCTGCTGCAATAATAACAGATAATATATTGCCATGACGAAAGCCCCGTGTAACTGGTCTTTCCGAAAACAATGAAATTCAAATCCCATGGGATTTCGTTATTGCACCAGGAAACCAGTGACAATAACGTGTGTAATTTACAATCAGCTACGGTCAATTCTCAGTGGGCGACGGGTTCGTTCTAATATACCAAATTCCCAAGCAACCCCAACCGTCGTAAGTGGTATTAAAAAAATTTGAAAAATGTCCTAACCAAAAAAATTGTTTATAAAAACGCATCCTACGTCACGTATCAAAATTCAAAATTCATTCTAAACCAAAAGTTACTTTTACTTATGACCCAACTAAACGATGCTCTTTTCGATCCAAACTTGTTTTCTATTTCTTTTCTTTTCAACCCCTTCCTCCCTCAATGACACACATAGTGCAGCTCATCGACCATTGCCTCATTAGTCTATTCTGACTCGGTCTGGTTAACTGATTGGTTCGCCAATCATTATCTCCATTTCACGGTTCGCAACCCCCACTGTCTGCTGTCTCCCACGTCGAACGTGACAACGTACCGATCGATGTATTCAGTGCACGTCTGCGTGCACTTCAGGTGCAGCACTGTATGCACGTGCATCCCTAACCCGGTCCCGTTACGCACCTGCAAGTCCAATCGTGATATACCAACGAGAATGGAGTACTTCGTGAAATGGATTTACAAGCGTTCAACGCCATTCCCTATAGTAATGTATGGGCACTTCTTTGGAAAACGTATAAATGAAAAATACATAATCAATCAAATGAAAAGAATAATCCATGATACCGTACTCTAAAAATTGTCAAATTTCATTTTACCCGTTATCACTTTTGAAAATACTTTTTTTTTATGTAAAATCAGTATAACCATTCCTTTTTTTATTTTCTATCCACGTCTGTACGCGTACGAGAGTAAAAAGTAGATTCGAAGTGAACATGACGTAACGTTTTCCGCGTCGTACAAGAAACGATTCAGCAGGCGGTAAAACGCGTCGTCGTTACGGCTCGCAGGATTGTTTATTGCTTGGCAAGGAAACAAAGAGAAAGAACCTGTCTTGAATTTAACGACTGAGCCACCGGCCTTATCTTTCGAAGGAAGAAACGAGTCACTATACTCTCCAGGACATTAAACATTTTTATTCTCCAGTGTAGAATGCGGTGCAAGTTGCTTCCCTTAAAAAAAAAGGTTGAGGGTGAAAATAAAAAAATAAAGAAAAAAAATGATTTATACGAAAATCGACGAATTTACAGGGAAGGTAAAAAAGATGCGAGACTATCCGAGCATTTTTTTCCCCCTTTCCGTTGTTCTCCCGTATACGCGAAATCCCATGGGAAATGGTGGCTAACTAGAAACGTACGGGTATGGGTACTTTATAGGAAAGCGTAAATTCCTGTTTCCCCATGGGAACGCGAGAGCACTAAGGTTTAGCGCTACGCTCTAAAGCATCCTATCTAGATTCCGTTGATGTTTCGAGAGCGAAAAAGCCTCGGCGAGCTTAAACGATCCGGAGCTTAGGAGCTTGCGATCTGATAACCGCCATCGTGTGCTTAAACAGCCTCGCAAACCCGCGAGATAAATAAAGAATGGTCGCCTGCCAGATTAGGAATTATGTATGGGGATTCAGGAGAAGCGAAGCCAAAAGAGGCTTTTTTTTGCTTTATGTCAACTTTCGGGGCGCACTACATAACCGCTGCCATCTTGGATCCAAAGAGTTGAAGTACGAGCTTTCCTGCAGTCGTATAAAAAATAAAGAGACACAGTGTAATTTGGAAAAAAATTTTGGAAAAAAATAGTCTGTGAAATTTTGTGCTTTTTTACGTTTTTTTTTTATTGGCAGCAAGCGATACGCAAGCTCCGAATGAAATCGCGGCGAAAAAGCACGAAAAAGCTTCGTTGTATAATTGAATCGATAATTCAATTAAAACTAGCCATTAGCACTCTCACCATTTTATTCTCGCTAAAGGCGGATTCGCAAAGGACCCTGAAAAGCGAACGCTTTACCGCTAATAGTCTCGACGGGATTACCCGAAAGCCACTATTCCTTTTATTTCGATTCGAAGAAGAATAATCCGCGGAAAGAGCCGCGTACAAGGTCGCTGCTGCTGTGAAAGGGATCCCCCCAACGGACTTGATACCTTTTTTCGCGGTGAAAAGATAAACGCGAGCCAAAGGGATGCTGGATCCAAGACTTGCGTTTGCCCGAGCAAGGAAAAAGAGAAGCCACCATTATGCATACACTAGCCATTAAAATCATTCGAGGAGAAGCTTATTTTTTTCTTTTATTTACTTTTTTTCCCCCCTTCTGCCAAAGTTAAGATTTTACACCCCCAAGAGATAAAATCATACGATATTCTTGGAACGTCGAATCTTCCGTAAAGAAGTCAAGATAATCCAGTAGCTCACGTCTTCCACGACTTCCTACATCGCTCTTTGCGATACATTCGCATAAAGAAAGAAAGAAAACGGGTTTACAAAAAGAGAAAAAGATACCAGAATCTCGAAAAGTTTCCAATGTCTCCCAGTATCACCCTTAAGAACGTCCCTTAGGACGTCGGATAAAATCTTTTACCCCACAACGAAACAGTACGTGTACGTTATATCGAATATTTTCGTAAATAAAACCAAGCAAAAAAAAGAATGTCAAATTTCACAAGTAACTACCCCAATCTACCCCACTAGACATTCATGCGTCAAACGAAGCCATTGTTTATCGCATACGCATCCCTTGTACGTAAAAGTGGCCACTTCCGGCTTTAACAAATCCCTCGTTCGCTCGTCGCTCTTGGGATAGACAAAAAGTTTGAAAAAAATCTTCACGCAAAACTACCCCCTCGTGCTGAACGTTCACGGGGGTTAGTCTACCGTGCCCATTGTATACAACCCTTCCTTCCAGTCGACCACAATGACTTTCAACGATGCTCTTAGCAGAATTACATATCGGCCATGCTTTTGTTTATTTCTCATGCATTGTACAGTAAGTATTTATGCTATTCTGGCGTAAAGTGACGGCCATTAAGCATATAGTTCATTCAGTGAATGGTGCATACAGATATACATCATTCGGGGGTACGAAACATTGAATTACCCGGGAAATTCAAAATGCACCCAACACGAATATGAATTTTATGATTGTTAACTGAAAAAAAATCAAAATGTTTGATATTTTTTGTTTATCATTTTTTATCGTCAAAGATTTATTCATAGACTTCATTTAATTCGGTATTCAAGGTATTAAGGTAATTTCGTGTTATCGAGGGAAAGACGCAAGTATTCGTTTGACTTTGAGGGGAAAAAAAAACACATTCGTTCGTTGTTCCCTGTTTTGGCGGATTTTTCTTTCGTCCGAAAGTCAGTGACGCCGAAGTCCTGTTTTCCCTTTGGTCTCCATCCAAGTTAAGTGAATTAGACCAGATATAAATCAATCTTCTCTAACGGCACAGAATCCTGTGCTTTCAACATTGATCCTCGAATTTCTCCATTGTGCGCATTGTGTGTTATCTATTAGTAGCCAAGGGTAACCATGGGTTTTGTACGGGATACAGTGGCGACACCTATCACTATGCGAATTATAAATAAACCGAACAAGACAAAAACTTTTTTTCCAAAAAACCGATTAAAAAAATCGTATCGATCCTTACGTCAGGAATTGCGGTACTTCATCTTCCTTTTCTTTTCCTTCGTATAATAGGATTGAAAAGCTAGGTAAGCGAGTGACAAGATAATTTTTTTCAAAACCATTCTTTCTTTTCGAGCCAATTAAACGTAACGCGGATTCTATTGAATAATTCCGCGATAACGCGCGAGCACCGAATTAGAATCGCATCCGGAATAAATATCCTCCTGCTTAATCAGCTTAATTATCCACAAAGGAATAAAGTATCCGAGATGAAAATCCACGCTGAATGCGAAAGAACGAGGCAAGAATGAAGATGAGGAGAATCAAGAGGAAGAAGTGGATACGCGGAGTGGCTATACTGACAGTAATAATTAGTGAATTTCCTTGATGAATACGAACGAAATTAAGGCTAATCCCTCGCGATCAGCCTAATCTCCGTTTACAGGGCAAAGGCAAGAAAGCATTCCACGTGGCTCTTGGGTAATCGTGTCTAAGTAATCTCTCATTTAATTCGTCGGAATGATCTTTAATGTCCTACTTAAGTCAATGCCCAGATCCTACATAGAATCTACCTATATATACTTTATATATATATTATATATATATACATACAACGAAAGAATGAAATCGTTTATACCGTCTCTCTTGCGAAATACCTCGATATAACATCTTGATATCAGCACGTTCGTCAAATTCGCGAGAATTTCTAAAAAGCATCATTACCATTAACAAAGCTCTATAAAATTCGGTAATTAATACAGCTCATAATTGCGTAAAAGAAATTTAAGCGATAACCATCCCTCCTCTGGATCACCTTCAGGTCCGTTGAATAAAACGTCGCAGTTAGTCGTTTTCGCGGAATCTCTATGGACGAGTGATTGTATATTTTTAATTAAAACGATTAAACGTAATTAAATTGATTATCGTGCAGTTGAGAGCGTCCGAGAGATTCGAAGGGACAAGATAAAGAAATCACGTACACCCGAAAAGTATGCAAGACAAAAATAATCAGGGTATGCAAAAAACAACGAATTTATCGCGTTTCATAGAGATACGAATTGTTCGCGGGGAATAAAGAAGGAAGAACTTTGCAATTCGGACAATGATAACGTTAAAACTCATCCCAAAGTTTTTTTTTCCACGTGAAAAAAAAAATTGTCTCGCGGTACTGACCTAGTTCACTGTAACGCAAAGTAATATTTCTTCGTGTAACGCTCGTAAATTTCGCGAGAATACTTGCTGCCGGTGGTTAGACTAGAGTGCATTAGAGGTCGAGTCTGAACTGAGAAAGACTTTTTTCCCCTAAAACCACGTAAATTCTTAAGGGATGAAACGAGAAGGTCTTATCGATAAGGGTGGTCAACGGCATATGCACGTAATACCTTTTATTTTTTTATCAAACTCGATACCCTACAATTTTTCACTATAAGAACGAGTCCCAGGGCTGAGCTCATAACGTATTTTACCCCATAGTGTAAATTTAAAATTATACTGGTAATGCACAGTTTCTCCTCTCTATATAAACATAGGGGTTATAGTGTCGGAGTTGGGTGGCAGGGATGGTTGGGAGGACGAGGGGATGATAATGGACTTCTAGTGATAAAATAGCTCTATACAACCGACGCCTTATGGCGCCTTCTCGCCTAAGGAAGCTATTAGAGGTGGCTGACTGCGAATAGTTTTCGCGACGAAAATGCGAAGTGTATGAAAAATTCGTAATTAGAGAACAAGCGCGGATCGAACGCGATAAAGGAAGTAAGAACGCGATAAGGAAAGTAAGAACGCGATAAAAAAAATTAGAACGTGATTGTGAGACGATAAAAAAGAATGGACCTTGGCGTCTATAAAAGAAATAATTTAACAACGTCTAATTGGTATAAGAAAATTAGTCAGAGGTCAAAGTGCAAAGTATTGTTGTAGGCGAACGTTTAGTATGCGGACAACAACATTTTGCATATGAGACTCAAGGGGTGAGTGATGAAAGAAAACTGCAAATGTACGTCGTGATCCGTCTTAGTAACGTGGCACACGTGTCCTGCAGTGAGCAAGGCAATAATATATATATATATAGACAGTGGAGGAGCGATACTAACATAGAAAATACGTGTTCGTGTTGCGCACACAGAATACCAAGGTAAGAACAGCCCTTATAAATACTAGGAAATAAATAAAGGCGTTGAGGAGAAGCTCAAAGTATTTTTACTCAGGCTGAAAATAATGAAAGAAGAACTTGTGTGACGTAGCAGTGTAATTCTGTGTGTATATATATATATTTCTTATCCTTATCCTCGGCGGCCATCTTAGCTTCATCCTATTTCGCCCTAGCCTGTTTTTCACATTTCGAGGCGAGAGACTACTGGAGTTTCAAAATGGAAAAAAAATACATCGAGTTAGTTGAAACCTTCAAGATAATTCTCGGCATGCGAAAGAAAAATCTGGGCCGTTTGTCAAGACTTTGCCTGAAACCGGAAATTTTGGAGCTTTTCGAGTTTACGTCAAACTGACAATTTGTTCGGGATGCTTGAGAAAATTTTGCGTTTCGCGAATATGCGTAGAAGGTAGAATAGTATTGTTTCGACTGGATTCTTTTTTTTTTCGAGATGACGTCCTTCGTGTACTATAGCTTTTGGGATTCTGTTAACAGGATCATGGACCGTGGACCGTACTCAAGATTTGATTGCTGGCATCAATACTGATAACAGATTGTTGGGATTTATACAGAGACTACTTATTTACATGGTATAGCAGGTTATTCGAGGGACGTGAACTATAGTGCTTTAATTCGGGTCCATTCTTCATTTGAATCGCAAATTGGAGCAACACTTGGCTTCAGTTGGCAACCTTTGAGATGAGAAAATAAGAAGAGGGAATATAGCGTAGCCATACAGGCGCAACGAAATCTTGGTTGTAAAACTGTAGTCCGATTTTACGTACTTGGCGAATCGACGCGAGGGTCTATAGGAAGTCTTGTAATACAACCGAAAGCTCCAGGCAACAACATCCTTAAGCTTCCTTTTTGGCTCGTTTCTTTAAAGCTTCTTGTCATTCAGAATTTTCAGGACGTATCTCAAAAATAAATTCTCAAACGCCAACGCGTTCGCAAGTATGCACGGTGGGAATTTCCTGAAAGCTCGAGATTCGAACGTACAAAGAAAAGCTTTGAACTTCAAACGCGAACTTAAAGTTACGTCATCAAATAAAAGCTCGTATCACGTCGAGAACCGACAATTTGGAGAAATTGAAATTCATTTCTAAAACACTCAAATTTCTCAAGAATTTTCACAATATTTCGAGAGAGCAACGTACCGAACAATTCGAAAAACATGATACAAGTTAAGTCAAAATAATCACCAAAAAGACTAACCATTTGTACAACGAAAAAAAGCTTCTTTCTAATTGAAATTAAAAAAGAAACGATCCAACGTACATAATAGTCTCCAAAAAAAGTTTCATGCAAATCCAGCACACAGCTCGTACCGAAGAGTAACCCCCCACCCCCCACTCCCACCCCCATATCACAAAGAATCTGATCCACGTAGCATATGAGGTTTTCGAGCTCTCGCGATCAGCCATTTTATCCACGACTCGACTTTCATTTTTCTTCAGTCCAGCGTGAAACTACCCCATAATAGAAAATAGAGTACACCCCCCAACCCCTCGTGGCTGTCGATATGAGAGCCTGCGGAATTGTAAATGAATGCAGCGTCCCCTTATGCATTTCATTTCTGCATTCTCACCCCATGCATGCAGCACAACCACGAGTATTCATACATATATATATATACACACAAGAGTGTTAACCACCCACCCACCCCTCACTCCCCAAAACTACCAACCAGCAGCTGCACCCTGCGTTTATTGGCACTGGCGAACACACTGGTTACACGTAAAAATTTGGAATTTCTGCTGGCGCGGTTGGCTTGCGTTTTATGGTGACGATTTTTCCGCCCCTAACTCGCAGGGACGTTGGTCTTCTGGAATAGAAAAGATGCTTTTTACGAATTCCGTCCCACCCCCACCCTTAGCGGGAGCTAGACGTGCCGAGTACGTCCCCCGGTTGCGGTCCAGAGTGAAGGGGAGAAAAAAGGTCAACCCTCCAAGTGAATTCAAGTGGAACGGATAAGTTCGATTTTGAGTATCCATATGGTTGACTAAAAGCACTCGTGTATGTTGATGTTGATGTAAATACTTTTGGACACAACAATGGAAAAAAAAGTGAATGCACGTATTTCGTGTGACGTTTTATTCGTGACGTGTAAATTGCCTGAAACGGCTGACGATTCATGATTAAACTTAGGGGATGTTTTTTGGGGAAAATTTTATCAACAAAATTTTTTTTCAACTTTCAGGTTAACGTCGATGATATATTTGGGAATCTTTGCAAAGTACCACGAGTGCAGAAAAGTGCACGGGATGCTCTGAAGATAACAGGAATAACCGTACGACAAGCGGCTGAGTGATAACGATAGCTGTGACGCCATACTGAATAAAAGTCAACATCTCAGGGATCTCTCGACCTATTTTCCACGTGCGCGATCGACGTGAAATAACGACGAAAAATAACAATGGAAACCATCCTTGATCCTCACGTGATGTGCCTGCGAAATCGACAAACTGAGCGTGTGCATAAATATCTATATACAATGATATATAGATAGATTCTAAAGGAATATGGTTTCCCGTTGAAACGTAGAGTAACGCAATATCAGTAGAGATAAGAGAACGAGATGGCAACTTGTAAGAGATTAGAGCTCCAAGTGGGTACTTCTGGAAAACTGATTAGATATTCGGTCAGCTTCCGGCTGTTTTCATCTCAAGTCACTGAAACAGAATGGGCAATCGAAGTGACTGGAATCTCAACCCCTTCACTCGTCCTTGGTCTCCACCTCTTCAACCACGTAATGCCCTGTTCGCATTTAACGTCTCAACTGTTGAAAGTTATTGCATCAATGAGCAACATCGTTAGTGGCTAATTACGCGAGGGGGGGTTGAAAATAAATATAAATATAGCTGCAGTAAGTTTCGCGGCTAAGTTCAGAGTGGTTCGAGAATCGGACAAAACTAGGGACTGGAACAAAAATTATTTCTAAAGTCAGTTTCTTTTTTTATGTGTAATCTGTTAGGTAGGCGTTATGTATTTATTCAAAGCTGCGTGCACTTTGGTCCAGCAATTCAGAAAATTCATCTCGCGTCCGTCTCTTAGGTTTAATTTTTTAATTATGTTAATTTTTATCTCAAAAATTTATCCCAGCCGCCATGACAGTGTCGGGATACGTAATTTTCACTGGAGAACAAGACACTCCCATTTATGGTACAAATGAAAATTGATTATCGTTCTCGAGTCTCGCAGCATTTCACGCGGAAGCGATTACCTAGCCGTTCTTAGCATACAGCATCCAAGGGTAGCTGCTACCCCGCCACGGTCGTTCGCGCACCACCCCCCAAGCATAATAGGACGACAGATTGAAGCTATTTACCATTATTTATCTGAGGAAGAGAAAGAAAGCGCCAAGAGAAGAAAAGAAAGTAAAAGAATCCCTTCGAGTAGAGCACCCTGTTATACCCACCCTCTATATTCCTTCTACTTCTCACCCCTCTAACCCTAACCCCGTTCTTGCGTCAGCTGGTTACCACGGGGGTAGAAAAGAGAATGGCGGTTGATGGTCGTTTCTCAAAGAAACAAATCCCTATGGGGGGTGGAGAGGGGGTGGTAGAGCTCAACTGAGAGTCTCTGCTAACGAGTATTTCATTGTAGAAGTTTATCGGAGTTTCAAAAATTATTTTTCGCTTAGCGCCACGTAGTTTTCATGCAACTAAAATATTCGCTTGTCCATACGTACTTCCGGTGTTTCGTGTAACTAATTTGAATATTTAATTTTTTTACCCCCAAAAAATAGGATACGGTCTCTAGAACCCGATTGGCCACGGATTATCGCGCGAGATGATTAAGAAGAAATAGGAGGGATCGATTTTTGTTTTCTCAAGGTTTGGTTGGGCGATGGCTGGATAAGCTATGAGGAAAGAGAAAATAATTTTACCCGATAACAAACGGACCGAACACCGACACGAGGACTCCTAATTTTCGGATGGAGAATTCCTGGCCGAGGGTTCGAGAGACAAAGGCAATTTCGCGATAAACAAGAATGACAATAAATCGCAATGAACGTCTTCCTCCTCGGGTTATTATCGCTTCCTCTCCCTTCCTTTCTAGGTATATCCGTGACGCGAGACGTGTCCGGGAACAGGCGTGTCTCTGTCCGCAAAATATCATGTTGACCATATATATATATAAACATATATATTCGCAAAACGGTTAAGGAAAAGCTACGAGGGTAGTAAACGAAGACTTAGGGGATACTAAATAGAGAGGAAGGACCAAGCTAGAAGAAGCTCAAAAAGCTTTACAAATTTCGGACACTTCTAGTCCACTGGGAATAACTAATAAAAATATTTACTGCGAAACTCCAGTACGAGATATCATACATCTTTTTCGAGAGACAAACTTCCCGGGTTTAAATATTCGAAATTCCGACTGTGCCAAGTATTCATGTAAGTATATGCTCGACTTGTGTATAAGATATATAAGACATATGCATATACAAAGGTATACAGAAATAAAACGAGGAAGTCCTTTGAAGTTGGGTTCGTTAGAAATACCCAAAAAAATTCCAGTAGAAATACGATCACGCAAGTTTTCAATTCGCCACGTAATTTTGAGTTCGTTTGATAAGAGAGATCAGACACAAAGAAAGGGGGGAGAGGGAGGAGTATTTACGTTTCCAAAAGCACTTTAGCCGTTATTTAGGTAAATTGCAGGGGATGAAACGTTCTGAAGAAAAAAGATAAGCCTATCCTGTCCCCAGCTCATTTTGCTTGGACTCGAAGTACTCCCATTCTTCGATAGCAAATGACGTCAAGAAAGATCAGTCCCATTTCAAGGGCCCGTCATTTGGCGTTCTAACATAAATTCTCAAGCTACTGACGTCACGATCCAACAATACCAGAATGCGCGGCGCAGCTTCCTCTTACGACAATCCTTAAGGACCTTTTGTCTGCTCGCGAAATTTCCTTTATGACTTTCAAGCATTCTCTCTTGGTCTTGCAGGGGGTGGCGGGGGGTGGAAAGGGAGCGGGGTGTGGAAAGGGAAACCCCGGATATCAAGTGCTACGCCCCTGGCACGAAATTTTCAAACGTTTCAAGAATAGCGAAACGAGCCATCCCGGCAAACGGCAGCTACGAATTTGCGTTACGTCTCGTCAAATTGCCCGTCGGCTAAATTGAGCGATGAAAACGCGATACAATGTCGAAGTACGGTATATAAAGAACCTGGATTAGATATAAAAGGCGATATGCGCACAGGACTTTACGTGGGATATAGGTCTACCGGTCTTTAGTTTGCGTTACGTACTGCGTGACGTCATATGCAGAGAATGAATGTACGTAGTCGCTGAGTAAATTGTGAGAGCATCTCAGACAAATTGTAGTCGGTGTATATTGCGTTGTAAATAAAATAGGACGGAGACCATAAAGCTTATAATAATAATTTATTGCACTCAGTAATGTATATATATGTATATACGTTCATAGAAAAGTTAAGTGTTTGTTTATGACGTCGTTATGACGTCGTTGATGTGATTTGAAATAGGGGTTGTTTCGAGGGTCGGGCATTTTGAGCTTTGCGTTTTCGACGATGTAGTTGGTAAATTTTTGAGGATGGAGGGACGATGAGAAAAGTAGTGGAATAAAATTGATAAGGGTAGATAGTACTGTGCGGATATATTGTGAGGGTGAGAATTATTAACCCTCGGAAAAATAGATCTATGACACGCGTTACGCGTGTTGATGATTTTTCTCACGATTTCGAATTTTCAATATTATATATTGGGTTACCGTGCGAAGGGTTGTACGTTGTAGGGTGGAGTGTTTCGCGGGTGGGATGAGAAACCCTTCACCCTTCGACAGACAGAAACGATTTCTCATTCCCCAAAAACGTTGTAGAAACATCTTTTCAGAGGGTATGAAAAATACTTTAGGGGTGAACCGGGCGATTTGACAGAGGTCTTTTTTACCTTGCTTCGGGGCGTTATCCCAATTTAAAGAAATAAAGAAAAAAATGAAAATCTACCGAGAGATAAGGAAGGCGTTGTTCGGTATATGTGAGAAATTTGACAAGGAACACAAATTCTAAGGGGTGCCGACAAACCCTTCCACAAGCGATATCCCCGTTCATCCCCTATTTCCAGAATTCAAAAATCAACGAATCGCTCTTACGTTACGCTCACTCAGTGTTACCGCATAATGGATTGTATGAGGATAAAATTCACCCTTACTATCAACCCCGTGATATTCATCCGGCAAACGCTTCAACCCCTGCTATATCGTCTTGCAGATAAACCGAAAAAAAAAAACCGTAAGCTCACCAAACTTATCATTTCCCATTCGAATAGCAAGTAGTTATTTTCAACGATAAACGCGCAAGGGGTGGAAGCATTCTGAAATCACAGGAAGTAAAGCAAAATATCTATCTATAGGGTGTACGATATAGCAAAGGCAATTGAAAGATTCCACCATAGCCAAAAACCACATTACAAATGCCATTGTCAACTGTTGAACCCATTTCGTTTTACGGTTACTGTGTAACTCGTTCTTACGAGATAGAGACTGTGCGGAAATAAGAGAGTCCAGTAATATCAAAAAAGGCAAAAAAAAGGAATTCAGTCGTTAACAAAGGATTTCGCTGAAATTTCTCGTAATCCCTTGTAAAAGGGGTTGTATCCCTTCTTTGTCAAGTATCAATCCCTATTCGTGTCAATGGACAAAAATAAAGTGACGGCCCAGCAAGTATACATGACGTAGGTATGCAAATGGTCGTTCAACAAGCTGTATTGAGAAATGGACGTTTTTCTTTTTCTTTCAGGGTTCCATCGATATATGGAACGACGACTCAATAGACAAGAACCGAGAAAGAATGTCTAAAGAGGGTTGGACTCGGTCCCAGGAGTATTCAACTATGGAGGCTGTATAACTCAGTGCCACCTAGTGAGTTTTAGAGGGAGGAGTGGATTCCTTGGAGAAGCAGAAATTCTCGTAGAAAATTGGCACTCGGTTATAGAGGAATCTTTGAAAATAACCCAATCAATTTCGATGCAGCCAGGGACACTTTAAATTTATATAAAAAAAGAATCAAATTCTACCAGACATATAAAAAACAATTCAATGCCATAATGGGTGACGAAGAAAGAAGAAAAAATCGTATGAAAAAAACAATCGTAAATTTTCAAAATAATTTAAACAGAAAATCGAAAAACTTCTTTTTTAACCAAAACGCCAATATTTCATGTAACATCCTGAATATCAATGGTGCAACACGGCGTTAGAGTCGGTCCACAGTGAGATGTTGCAAAGGGTGGTAAAAATTCAAAAGTGAATGACCTATGGGAGCTTCGAAAATTTCCATACCATCCTAACTCAAAAAGCTCGTCCTACGGGCTATCGTAGATAATGCATGAAAGTGCGGCTAGGTGAAAGTAGTAAAGGTGATACGAAAGTGAAAGGTACGAGACCCACGAAGGGGAAAGGACCGTGGGGAAAATATTTGGTTCAAAGGAAACACTCAGCGGACTCTGGCTGAAAGCCGATCTTGGGTGGATCAAAGGACGCTGAAGTGAGAGTCCCAAATTTTTATGATAAACCATCATCTCGCAATCATACCACGAAAAGGACTATCGATCAATCAATCAGGACGTTTAATCGTCGATTACTAATCATTCTTTTTTTATTGGCAAATAAAGGGGGGGACTTCACTTGCTTTAGCATAATTCCAATTTTCTCCGCGAACGAGCAGCGTCGGACGTTTCCGTCATAATCCGCAGTAAGGGTGGGTGGGTGGGGGGTGGGGGGTAGGAGCGAAATAAAGTTGATAGACCGTACGGAAGAGAAACAAAAGAAACAGAAAGAGAAGAGTCAAGAGAGAGACGAATAAAAAAAACTGAAAATCTCTTCGGTAAAGTCATAATTCGGTCCAATCAGATTAAAATGCAGACTCCTTCGGCCGGTCCATTTACGGACGTCGGACATTTGAATATCTAACTGAATTACGAGAGAGTGAGACTTACGAGCCATTAAATCAAAGCAGACGAAAAACTTTTTCTGCCTTTGCCCGAACCGCGAGGCTTTAAGGAATGCGAGAGAATTAGTGAGACAGTTTAAAGTTGGATTATGGATTTGGGTGGGGAGGGTGGAGAGAGTAAGGGATGAAAAGTAGGCCAAGAATAAAATAAGGGTAGGTATGTTAGGTATACGATGTAAAAGCATACCAAACTCAAGTGAGAGGGAACCCTCAAATTACCGTGGTAAATTTGAGAGGGATGAAGATGCGTAAGTAAAATGGAGTGCAAATCTCTCAGTGATCTGACGGGACCTTTTTTTTTACAAGATATACGCAGCATCCGGAGATCGACGAGGGGGAGAGAAGAAAAGCAGGAAGAGGAAGAGAGAAAGAAAGAAAAAACAAGAGGAAGTAAACGGGGTGAAAAAATTTTTTTTTTTAATATTTCGAGAGCAAAGGGAGAAAAGTAACGTCAAAGGAGGGATGAAAACTGGGCGAATCAGCTATGTTCAATTTTTTTCTTTTTCGTGGTACACGCGATTTTCGTAATTAATGAGGAAAGAGGAAGAAAAAGATGGCGGCGTCGGAGAGAGCGAAATATCGTTCGTTACGAACGATTTGGAATTTCCTGATTTTCATTCGGCGACAAGTGCCGATTACGTTGCCGCGGAAATCAGCGGGTTTATGAATTCAATTTTTAATCAACCAAAATCAAATCGGTATGATCGATTTCCGTTATAGGATTAAAATCGCTCGACGTTCAACGTCGACGAGGACTCGTTAATACGCGAGAGAGTTTAAAACGCAACGACGTTATCCACAATTGTACTCGACTACCGCGTAATTAATTCGCGAAGGGAGTAGGATAAATAAATAAAAAGTATTAAATTCTGGTATGAAAAAAAAATTTTTTTCGTTGTGTTTTCTGCTAAGCAACGCGAAGTGGAAATCAGCGAAAAAGAAAATTCCGCTAATAATTCGTAAAGGATAAAAATTATTAAACGCAGCAATTCGCGTGGATAAGTGAAAAAGTCTCGTTTCGAACGAGCCACCGTTTTTCCTTTGACGAATTCCAAGAGCCGCCGGGCGCAAAACGGAAGTCGAACAGAATTACGACTGCGAATGAAAATTTAGCTGGAACAAGCGTAAAGTTCCGTTAAACGACCGATCCAGGAGAAACAATTCGCCCGGAAGTAAACAGGCTGTCCGGTGCTTCCATCCAGACTTTATTATAGCGCAATTTTCCTCTCTCTTTCCATTAGTATATTTACGTATCTACACCCCACGTAAATTGGAACGAGTCAGATCCCATGGGAAATCGGGAAAAAAAGAAATTTGAAACTAACAAAATTTTTTCCAAAAAACATGACAATGCTCTTACAACTCTTACGAAATTTTAATCCGACACCAACACACGTATCCGAAATGGCGAACATACCAGACACCCTTATTTTTACAAGGAAATTTATCACACTTCGAAAAATTACTCGTAACTGCATTCCGCAAGGAATGCGCGAGGGTGAACTGCGTCGAGACGGCTATTTATTTATCTATACATATACATATATGCTCATACATTTATTTATGGAAGATCCCGAGAGTCAGCAAGCCAGATGTAACCAACAGCGAGCCAGTCAACGTGGCTACTGCGCGACACGGCTGATTTACATTTGTAACTTTTGCGGTTTAACAGCAGAAATGCTTGTACACAGAAACTATCTCAGCAACGAACTCCCATCAGTGCACTAAACTAATACCCACCCCATCAGTCATATTCCTTTTTGTACAACCCCTAAATCCCCGCGCCCACCCCTCTCGACGACACCTTCAAGCAACCCCAAATGAAATTCCACCCCCCTCATAGACAATTCCTGCCAACTAGCAAGAAACGCGGTGGCGTCCTTTGACATCGATTTAGAAAGTCAAAGGGCGACAGGGGAGGAAGGGGGAGGGGGAAGAGGATTACGTTGCGAATAAGGTCACGACCCCGAGGCGCCTCAACTACGTGTAATCCGGATGATAACATAGATTAAATTTACCCCCAAGATACAGAACGATATATAATATATGCCCTGGAATGTCCTTAATGACGTATTATGGAAGTGCGCCCTTAGAATTTTTAATAAAATTTCCATGATTTTACGGAACAAAAAAATTTCTAATCTCTAATCAGAGGGTTGAATGGATTCTAAGGATTATCCATGTCAGTATCTATAGTGGTAATACAATAAGGAACATTGGACCTCGTCAAAAGCAGGGACCGTCGTCTACGTCGATAACGGGACGACAAAGCTGTCAGTATTACTGACCCTTGGTCGGGGTCAATCTCATTAACGTCGGCTACGTCAGGTCCGAGACACTTAACGCCAATGCAGCAACGTTAACAGCAACAATCCATTAGTGCAATGGCGATTATGACACTCGAACGCTCCGGAGCTACAGACGAGACTCGAGAGGATTAGTTTCGAAAGGGTTGATTCGAGGGAAATCTCAAGCGGACAAAGAAACATTTCCCACTTGACATAAGGGTTGGAATTATTATAGGCCTTCTAAGGGGGATACGAGAAAAGATGACAAAAAAATTAATTTAATTATTTATCAATGGAAGCCAATTGCTGACAAGGATATTGGTCGATTCAATTTTTCTGGACACGAGAGGTCAGAGGTCACGACGGTTACGCGACAAATGGATGACCTTAACGAGTCCTTAAAAAAAAACGCAAAAAATAGACTAATAAAAAGAACGTCTAAAATCTTCATTAATTGCCACTGATTGCGATTGGCCTGCACAGCGAGTAATTAAGCGTCAGGAAAAAAAATTCATGCAAGAATAAAATCGAGAGATATAAAAAAAATTGTAAAATCAAAAAAAGATAGACGTTTGTATACTCGACGAGATTATACGATTCCCCAATTCCAGTTACCGCCAACCCAACGATTACTCAGCTAGCCTAGTAATTAGAAACTCGTGATTTTCCACGGGGATGAATTTCGAACCCTTCATTCACCACCCTTGGCGCTACCCTCCTTCAAATTCACCGCAATTCGTCTGCTTGCACGTAACAATGTAGGCTTAACGTTCCATAGAAACACAACACGGTATTCAAGCTTTCCCCCTTCCCCCTCCCAATATCCTCACACTAAATATATTTTCTTATCGGGCCAATCATAATTTCTCATCGATATCCTGAAATGATGCAATCTTAAGCAATCCAACTTCACCCTCATTGGGAAACGATTTAACAAGCTATCGATTCTACGCTAAAGTTACGGTTAATGGAAAATAAAATTGATCAACCAATCGAAAAGTCGTACTAATTGTTACGCAAGTACTCATACATATACACAGATACATATATGACTTGGTCATTCATTCAATAGTATAGAAATTATCATCAAGTTTAATGTAACATTGTTTACTGTTGACAAAATAATTATGACGTCACAATAATCCTAGATTTAGAACTACAATAGTACGAGCACCGTTATTATATAAGATCTACGGTAAGAGCATTGATAATGATAACAATGATAATGATGATAATGATAATAGGTACAGTTTCGTTACATCCACCTTCACCCCATCCCTCCGGAGAAATCTTATTGTCTCATCAGTATAATGCTACTCTCGGTCTTAGAAGGGATATCAGAGCAAGAAGCAAAGAGGAGGTAGGGGGGGCGAGGGGGGCACAGAATTAGATGACGTAATTCCCTATCAACTTAACAGCAAAAACATTTCATCCAAAGTTTTCTTCGTCCCTCGTCGCACTCACTTGACAAGGCATTAGCCAGCAACGTGGACAACAAGGACGAGCGATTTTCGGTAAAAAGTCTGAAACAAATGTTCCTCGGCGTCGCGACGCCAAAAGCGTCACGCGTTCTTGGAAAAGAACCAATAGCTCATTTAAATTCCGTCTAATCCGGCTCACTCGAGATCACATTTTAATCAATATTTAAATCCCGTTGACAAATCCTCTCTACCGCTCCACCCCCCCCCCCATCGCTTCTACCCCCTCTTTCTCTTGGCCAAAGAAATTTCAATGCTGCCAACTATGGCGACTACGACAAATCCTATTAGAAAACTATTTCGCCCTGGTTCAATTTAGGTTTTATTAAGTTTAAACGGAAGTCGAGGTGTAGGGGTTGGGCGGCGAGGGGGAGAGGCGGAGGGGGGACTACGAGGGTTAGCAGAAGAGGATCAAGAGAATTACCTGTTTGTTACCGGGCTAATGAAAATGTATTCCTACGCTGGAAGATAACCCAGTGACTGAAAGATACGTTGTATGGTAGAAGCCTGTGCTTCTTCTTTGTAAATAAGCACGACGGCAAACAAGCGGACCCGTAGCTACTGTGTAATAAAAGCTCGTAACGCCCGGTATTGGCATGGCTTGATTTATTCCCGCCAACTGCACCAGAAGCTTTCCGAAGCTCGAAAGCTCAGGACGAGAACCGCCCAGTTCGTGCCAGCCGCTTTTCCCCGTCCCCCTTACTATCGCGAACCCCCTTCAGACCTTTCTTTTCTTCCTTCATACTTTCGATATTCCGTCTTCTCTTTTGCCTTTACTATTAGCCCCTCTCTCTCTCTCTCTCTTTGTCTCTCTGAAATTCTTATCGCTGCGCGGGGATTTATCACTTTCTACCAAAGACTTCTACTCGTATGGGGTTCACGGCACGTACGGCTAAGGGGAAATTCCTGACACTCGATCACACCAGGACAATACCAGCTGTGTCGACGATCTTCATATTGCGTTATTCGTGCTTGAATCAAAAATTGTGTTTTTCGGGGGTGAAAGCTTTGAGTTGGAGTTGTTTCTGGTTCGTGAGAAAATTTTTTTTTTTTGGAGGATCATGTGGGTCGAGATAATAGGGATGGGTCATGGGTGTTTAATAATGGATTAACTATTGCCAAATGGATTCTTATCGAATCTTGGATATCGTAATATTGTAAGTGACCGAGAGCTTTTGGGCCGAGCCAAAAGCATGTTACCGGAGCTTCGAAAAAGGCCGACACTGGCTGGAATATAAGTTAGAAACTATTTGAACGCTTGCCAGCAATAAAGCTTTCGTGCCCCGAGGGACTCATTTTCGCGAAGAAATTATTTTCTAAGTTTCCTATCTCCTGTGCATCCGTGTTGGGGTGGAAAAAAAACAAGGTAGAAAATCTTTGAAAAGAGTATACCCCCTATAAGAAACACTTTCGCGAGTATCACAAGCACAAGGTGGACAATCCTTTTACAATTATTAATACCGTTGATCGAACCATATGAAAAAAATAGATATTTTTGGAATTTTGATTTAAAAAAATATAAAGTTAAAAAGGACTAACGAGTATCATTCCCCAGCTCTTGTTCGATAAATCACTAAACAATAAGAGAAAAATAATACAAAAAAATTATTCAACATCGATCCATTATTTTTACCCTCCTGTCATTTCATCGATGTACTGAATTATGGATCTTACGATAAAAATACCGAGAGGTGTTAACGGGATCTGCTCGATCGCACTCGATCTGATATCATGACGCATCATCGAGACCATTAATCCCAGGAAGTGAAGGGCGTTTCCGCTTTTCGCAAAAGAAGGAGGGAAGAAAGGTGCGAGAGACAGAAGAGACTCGGATAAAAAAGGAACGGGGAAAAGAAAAAAAATAGCCACAAGCGGCTTAAAGAAGCTTACGTACTTTGAGGAGGGAAAAAAAAACGTCCAAAGCTCACACGTCTCGGTAGGGGTGGGAAGGGCAGATTCCTCGAAACAAAAAAAAAATAGAAGCAAAAGCTACAACCGTTTCGGGACGAAACTAAGCGTTAAACGTAAAAACTCAAGTATGGCAACAAGCAAAGTTTTCCTATTTATTATGAATTCCGTTCAGCGAGTCAAAACTCATTTCCCGACAGCAGACGCCTTCCGCCATTTTCATAACGCGCACGAAAACTTCACTTCCGTACTTAACCCTTTGCCTGGTAACAAGATGACAGAAACCAAGACTGAATCTGAAAGTTCCCTGAGAAAGCATACCGGTTTTTACCCAGGGGCTAGTTTTTGAAATGAAATTTTGAGAGCTTTCTTTTTTTCTTTATTTTTTTACCGCAAATTACATAACCTTTGAAACCGAATTACCCTGTAGATTTCCAAGAGGATTCATCTTGTCCCTCAGGCTCGAAGATGGCGTCGGGTAAATTTCCGGTACGATACACACACACGCACGAATTATTACTGTTATTACGCGTGAATGCGAAACGCACGCCGCCATTATGTACATATGTACCCAAGATGTGTTTGATCTTCGCAATATAGTGACTATGGGACTGAACGGGAATTGTGATCCCTTTCTGGTGTTTACCTAATGACCTAGATTGATATCGAGCTGCGAACGAACAGTATTTTGAGAAACCAAAATGCAGTCTGAAAATTTTTCAAAAAAAAAAGGAAATAGGGACAAAGTCAAAAGGTATCGATCCGTGACTAAATATCGTATACCAGATATTTCCGATACTTCGTTATACTGGGTACATAAATCGCGTATTAAAAAAAAAGATTCGATAAATATAACGTTATTCTAGACACGGTGATAAAATTTATTTCTCTCGTATCTCGCACAGTTCGCTCAAATATTTTACAAGAATATAACACAAGTCTATTTCGATGTGAGCGACTTGAAAAATATCTCGATCTCCGGGAGCTTATTGGCTTCGACCAATATGGCGGCCGTTTCCTCTTTCTAGCAAGACTGTACTACGAAATGGTACTCGTATTTTTGTGTTAGATCGTATTCAAGAAAAAAAATTTTTTTCACTTTTTGTCTCGAATAAAGAAATGCTCGCTATAAAAATTTTCCACGTCCGAAACCCAACCGAGCGATCTCGTTATTTATTTAACGAATTAACGTCCGGCCGTGCGCCGATAAATGACGACTCCGGGATACTTTTGGTATGGCGCGACTTTGTCGCTACCGATGAAAAACAGCCTGCACGTTATGGAACCCCTATATTTTATATGGTCAACGAGTTGCGCAATGTCGACTCTTTCCCCCTGCCTGAATTTCGGCTCTGATATTAAATGACGAGAATGTATTGCAGACACACTGTTTGTGATGTAAGCTTGAAATATTTTGACAACTATATATATGATGGTGGTGTACGTTTTTGAAATAATTATACAGTTAATAACTCTTTGAAAATTTCCACTGGAATCTCGTGGGTTTTAGTATTGATAAATAATTATAATAAATAATAAGAGCAAAGTATGCGGTATGTAAAAAAAATATTGATTTTGGTAGATATAAATAAATAAATAAAAATAGAATTTTAGTCCGAATTTCCAGAAAAGTTTCCTCTTTGTCTGACTAACAATTACGTGGACGGAAAGCAGATCAAAAATTGAGACCAAGAAAGGGACGGTCATTCTAGGCTTTGAGCTTTGGTCATTTCTATACGCCATGAAAAGGACACTTATTCTTTGTGATATATGACTTTCTGGAATTGTGACTGCTTAGGCGTTATGGCTTTCATGCGAGCCGGTGAAATTGCTAGAAAGATAAAGCCGCCAGGTTTGCTCAAAGAGAACGTATCCTCAAACCCCGTCAACAAAAGAAAACCGGACAAAATTTTTAACGAAACGCAAATACTCAATTTTTTGGAAAAACAACGAAAAGAAAAAACAATAATTTCTTATCAGTGCGCTATTAATTTATTGTATTACTGCTTTGTTCACTCACCCGATACGGAGAGGTAGACCGTCCGAATCAATGGTGGATGAGCACTGACTTGACACTCGTAAACACCAGCATCCCGTTCAGTCGCCGAACGAAGCAATAATCTCCAATCATTAGGTTTCTCGTAGTTCAATGAAAATCGTGAATCGCTGGAATAGGTATTTATCCCGAACGTGAGTAAATGAAGTTCGTCGCCCCGTCTACGGACCCAAGATACCTGAAACAAAAAAAAGAGCAATTTTTCAAATCAACGATACTCTCAGTCGTCATTCGATAGAATGAAAAGAACCAAAGAAAAATCTGTTCCAAGTACCAAAGTAAAATCGCGAACGTTACGCGAACGCGAATCGTCGATTGAACTCAGCGGGTGACTGCATCGATACGGTCGCCATGGCAAAATGGCCAAATTGGCTTTGAAACAAAAGCTTGTCCGTGGCTGCCGTTCAAACGAAGGGGGATTAAAAACCCAACCCACTCTCGCGGAGCCATTTCCACAGCTAGAGGGAAGGCTCTTCCGAAAATTTATTTCCTTCTCGTTGGTCGCTCAATCGCAAAATAAATTTCCGATTTTACAGCCACATCGCTGAGAGCCAAACGATACCAATGGCGTCCATTCGTAAAGCAGTGAAAGTCACGGGCGGACCATGAAAAATCAATGACAACAATGAAAACCCCTAAAACTGTTTAGAATTTTCGAAAAATATTCAAATCAAAAAACCGTTCACGGTAATACATTTATTTGGCTTCTACGCGAATTTCTTCAATATGCATTTGAATTTGACTTTTTCTACGATAAAGTGACTGTATCTTGATTAATATACCTATAAGTTTTGTGGTCCGACTGTATTATGGAAAAGCAGTTACTTCACCCACGTATATAAAGTACGAGTGTGTACGTTGGATAGGAGTAGTCATTTGTCACTATTATAAAGGACTCAGGGGTGAATAATTACCATCTTAGGAAGTTCCGACCGCAGCCTAATGCTAAAGCATTCACCAGAGGTCGGACAGTCTCTTAAGAGCCAAGGTACATTTAATACGTGTCGATCCTTGCGAGTCCTTAATTACCATGCGAATCATTAATCGAGCAGTTCTTAACGATTCTGCCATTTGAGGAAATTATCGACCCTGTACATTAACACGAAAAAAAGAGTAACACACCTAACGACAATTTTCTAATCAATAAAACACTTCTTATCATACGCATTATAAAACGAACCAAAAAGAACGTCTGCATTACAATTCCTTTACCACGATTATTGCAACAGATTTAATAATAGTTTAACCAAGGATTCTAAGAGTTCTCAAAATTTATCGTGTGTCTGAGGGGTGTTAAAAAGAAACCAAGAATACCCGCAGAGCTGGTACGAAACAAATTAATTGGCAAACTTTCATGATGAATTACCGGTCCCACGAGAGTTGCGCAACTGAAAATCATAATACACATATAAAACACACAGATATACTAGTAAAAACTCAAGATTCCCAAATGCATATCCATGTGGGACAAAATAAAAAAAAATATAAACAAATTAATGGTGCTCGACTAATAATCGAAAAAAAAAGAAACAAGAAGAAAATTATAGGACCGTTAAATAGCCGATACAGGGGTCAATCAGGCGTGAACACTTATACACGATCGAATGATTCCAGGCGAAATCTCATGGAGCAGTAAGCATCCAATGAAAGGGAATAAAGGCGATAGAAAAAAAAAAAGATAAAGAAAACAAGAGCGAAAGACCTATCCTCTCCCCTTTTGGTCCTCTCATCCCCCCGAAAGAAATAATTCGCCTCTGCAAGGTGTCGCTGATCGTTTTCTATGTGGCGACGAGTGTTCTCACCGCTTGTCAACCCTTGCGGGAGCACTTATACCACGGGCGTAAATGCACGAGTCCTAAAGCCACCCCATAACGAAGATACGGAGGGATGAAAACGAGATCGGGGGAGGGGACGGGTCTACGTCGGACGAGTGGAAAGGAGAAGGGAAGAAAAAGGTGAGCGACATAAAAATATTAATAAACGTCAGAAATGTGAATGGCTGGGTTGAACCGCGCTTTGACGTTATATACACAGTTATACTTAAGCACAAAGGTTACGAGCGGGTCCAGGTTCACTTAGGAGGGAGACGCAGGCGAAGAGCGGAAAGAAGTGAAAATAAGAAAAGAGAGTGAGAGAACAAAGAGATATAAACGAAACAATGAAAAGAAAGGACTCCGAGACCCATACGGTAACCCAAGTTAAGGGAAGGTCGAGGAGGAGAGGAAACTGGTTTTTGCAATAACAAAGCCGACCAAAGCGGCAAAGTAAAGAAGCTCCGAGAAATGATTAAACCGTAAAGTTCACAGAGAGTGATACCAAGCGAGTCGCAATTATAGAGGGTATGTTTAATTAAAAAAAAGATTTTTTGGTAAAATTCAAATTTTACCGTCAAAAGAGCTTTGAGGCGAATACAAAAAACAAATGTGTATTTATAAAATAATATGAATTCAAAATGCAAAGAAAGGGTCTGCTGACTTATGTACCTGTGACCTTATCTAAGGAAGTCTGACCTAACCTAACTCTTTGGTGGTTTCGAACGAAACGATTAATTCGCAACTTGCGATAATGACGTAAAGGTATTCCAAGTGTAATCGCGTAGCGAGAGTCGCGAGTCGCAAATGTTAAAGAGAATACTGGAATAGAGGGAGAGAGAGTGAGAGAGAGTCAATGACGGTGGGAGAGAGCGAGAGAGAGGAAGAGAGAGAGACAGTGCCAACGACAAAGCTCTGTTTATCTCGAACACGAAGTTGCTTCCCGGGCAAGTCCTGCTTTCAGGAGCTTTCAGCGAGCGTCATTTAATCAGCAAAGTTTCCACTCCGGCAAATTAAGCTCGGGAGCTTCTCGTTCGACTAGTGCAGTACATAAGACCGTCGTCTACGACGGCCTCTTGTTTCGCCAGGGTGGTCCTGGACCGCGAATCTCTCAATAACGATGCTATGCAGATTCCGACTCCGCGTGCTACTTACAGTGATCTTTCTTACCGAGGATTAAGCTCCACCAGCTATATAAAAGCTGTCCTAGCGTAAGCTTCTTAATGCTTCGAAGAAAACGTCAATGAACCACAGTCAGTGAAATTGCCAAAAAAAAGGCAAATTTCAAAAACGAATCGCCGCTTTCGAATCAACTTATTTCATCTTTTTCACGATATCGATATTAATTTTATTTATATTCTATAAACATTTTGTTTTTATTTATTGATCAACTGACTGCGTTTTATGGTACTGATATTTTTGTGTCTCGAACCCAATCGCCGTAGGATTGAATGATACAATAAATACGTCGTTCGGTAAACTGTAGTGGACAGTACTCTTGTATCGATAAGTAATAAAGGATCGATACAAAAAACCTTATCACTTTGCAAGGCAGTATAAAACGGATGCTATAATGATCGAATGATCGTAATGAAAATTGTATTAAATAAATAAAAAATTTGATATTTTATGTCGCCGACCTATTTCCATAGGGTTTAACTGTTAACGGTGAAAAGTCCCGTATGAGCAAGCTTGATAATGTCACTAAGCTCGTGTATGGGTTATAATGACTGCGAATAGCTCGTGCAGGGGGTAGGCTGGTTTATTTACATCCCTTATGGTTTTACGAGACGTCATAACTTATGTTGGACGCCGGCTGCGCCAACGGCATCTAAATTACAGATTCAAAGCAACCCTCCGAAGTGTCAATTTTGCGGCAAATTGTTTACCCCTTGTATATATGGCTGCAAGCTCATGCAACCTATTGGCTGTTGCAAGCTCGTGCAAGCTCACATACTGAGATCATGAACGTAAGGGATAAATACCTCAGAGCATTGTTCAACGCTGCCAGAAGTTATGGGATTTTATGGTCCGTGTAATTGTGAGGACAATTCCTCTATTACCTTACTACCCCCTATCGCGCCATAGGGATGGTAAATTATAAATTAGAATTTGCCCGGTTACACATGCTGCAGTTTAGCCAGTTGGATTAGCGTGTTTCGGTGTAAACGCTATTCTCTCTCGAAATATTCCAATACGCCGTATTACCCTGGGTAAAAGTACCAAGGGGTTGGCTTCGCGATAAACCCCTTGAAATTTCTCGGTATCCTGCCAGCGCCACTTAACCAACAACCACCAAAAAAGCCAACACCTCCGGCTTGGTACTCGTGATAATTTTACTCTCCGGCTAATTAAGACAATTGCAGGGGTGGTTCAGGGATGCAGGGGGTGGTTTGGGTAACCCTTGGTTGCGGCTTTAACGGAAACCTGTACACACTGCACACGTCGTGTATCCTAGATTCCGCCATTTTCACGTTTCGCCTAACAACCACAGAATTTTCTACTACTCGGAGGGGATGACGTAAACGCGAAAGCTTTTGCGTCAAGGGGTGCTGGGACTTCCGTCGTTTCTACTGAACGGGAATAGATAGGGGCATTCCGTTTTCCTCCATTTTGAATTAAGACGTCGGCCAAAAATGAAGTAATCCTATCCTGTAATGCGATCCTCACCGGTTTCCAGTTTCCAATCCAATTTTCTCTAACAAAGGTGTAATTAGTGGAGAATGCGAGGGGAATGTTAGACAGACGCCGCTGGTACCCGGTATTCACGTGTTTGTCAACCTCATACAAAAAATCAACCCGTACGTTAATGCGAAACGAAAAAAATAAAAGTAACCAAAAAAATGCACCCCACCACTAGGCCCATAAGAATTACAGGAAAAAAGTCGCTTAAAAGTTTGGTACAACAACAATAATAATAACTTCATTCAGACAGGTAATTATTGTATTGCCACCATTGAGAATGAAAATGTTTTTCTCCACCCTATCAAATTTTCTACAACCCTCTAATGAGTTCACGGTGAAATATTATAGGTACTACGATTAACCCCGTGGAACAAACTCATACTTAAAATGGAACTGTATTAAATTCGATTAAATCCAACTTTACAGATTTCTCCAAGATCAAAGTATCGAACATCAGAAGTTGGTATTACGTTATAATACAGCAAGGGCGATATTATATTCGTAGCACGAGTATCGAGTCGATATATTGATTAACAGCCTAAGAGGTCCGTTTATATCCGTATTACGAAATTCAATCGACGTACTCAACTCAGGGTAAGTATCAACATTAAATCTCAATGTTATCCCTGGTCCATTCTCACCCTCGATAATACTTTTTTTTTTGAACGCAGTCAAACTTTCCCCATAGTCCATGTAAATTAATAGAAAACTTCGAAGGCGTATTTGTTTCTGGCAAAGGCACAATTGCACGCGAGAGAGGGATGGAGAAAACTCTTTACACGTAGGGCAAAAGTGGATAAAAAAGATTTTCAAGATGGCAAAGAAAAAAAGGTGAAAAAATTAGACAACAAAAAATCCTAGAGATTCGCAGCATCACGTTCGCATTAAGCTCGAACGCTTCCCTATCGGATCTAACCCAAAAATATCTTATTGGTTTCGGACTAGGCCTTCGGATAAAAAAAAGACCGTTCCCAAAATTCGATTGATCCGAAGCAAAAAAAAAGGACTTTCAGGTCGAAATAAGAAAAATTCTGAAATAGGATCAGGAAGAGAAAGAAAATAAGAAAAGGATAAGATGAAGAGAAGGCTTGAGTGGATGGATCTGCCAAGACAATTCAGTGTGTCACAGAAAGGATTATCTTCTTTCTTTTTCTTTTTCTACAAATCACTTTGAATCTCTTTAATACATCGTAAATAAAGAATTAAAAGAATTCAGAACCTTATGCTTATCTCGAAGTCGCTTACCTGAATAAATAACCAAGACGAATTAAAGTTCCGCCGTTACGCAGGGCTTTTTGAGTTTGTCAAAGTAGAATTTGAAAATGAAGCGTAATAAATTACACGGGTTATGATGAAGCACCCTCCACTAAGAAATGGCGTCCTCGAGTGTTTACGTAGAAGACCCAAGCCAAGATCCATATTATCTTAGCCACCATCTTAATCACCTCCAGTCACCTCCTTACCTCGACTGTATAGCGTCAGTGTCGGGCCGAAGCTTTCCTAAACCGTTTCTAACACCGACTTCAACAACAGCCGCCAAAGTCCGCGGGCAAGTTAAACTTTTTATGTTTGCCAAACTGTTTAACTTGTCGCGTGAGGATCGCGGCATTCGCTTGAAACGTCTCCGCGCCGTGCGAACTTCAGGTTAATATCGCGCAAAGATAAACAGCTTAGCGTTTATTTCATGCATAGTAATAAAGCCCAGACATAGTACAACGCCAGAACGTATCCATGCATAAACCAAATTTGGAAGCAGCACGTGTCGAAATAAGATACAAGAAGAAAACCCAAAATTACGAAAAAAACCTTGATTTGGGTCAAACTCAATATTTTGATCGAAAAATAGCTCAGGACGATTTGGAAAAAAAAAATAAAATGACTGTCCCGAATTGTCAAAGGATAATTAACGGAATGCGATTGTTTTTGGGATAATAAAAAAATGGCCGTTACCGGTACAATGGTGGAAAATCGACGTTGAGTGGCAATTAAAAATACTGTAACGTTCGCGCGAATGGTATCGAGAACGAGCGAGATAAAAAACCAAAAGTGCATAATGACCGAGGGTATTACCAACAAAACGAGCAATTATCAGCAATTTTTTATTTTTATTTTAATTTTTTATTCCACTTCTCTCTCGTTTCTCTTTCACCGCGTGGCATATACAGGCATGCGCAGGCTTATTTCTTTCTCTGTTTTATCTGTCGGCAGTACACGGCTGCCATTGACAGAGAAATACCTACACTTAACACCGTGGCATGACTGCAGTCCGCATTGCTTTTCGTGCAACTGACGTTTTATTTAATCGCGCGTGAAATATTAAAACGCTCGTCCAAACCCGTCAGATTGATCGCCCTCATATCCAGAAGCAGTGCTATGGTTTGGGGTCAGGCTAGACAGTATACCCTATAGATATAAAAAGAGATGGGTATTATAAAAGCAATTCTTACACATTTTTTTTACCCTCGCGACACCCACCTGATTTTTTTTTTCATTCCATTAATATACAGCCCTCCTCCCCCTAATATCTAACACAGCGTAGTAGGATTTGCAGATAGAAATTATGGACCACTCGACGAAGTATTATTAATCAAGCTTAAACATCCCTTGATTCGTTTCGTCATTTTTCACGGTTAAATAAAAAGGAGTGAGGTGGGAAACTCATGACAGGGGATGAGGGTAAGTATGGAAAGAAAATGAATAAAAATGAGGACGAAAGTGGAAGAAAGAAAAAAAAAGTTGTCAGAAATGAATAAGACAGAAAGGGGGTAGGGGGTCAAATAAAAAAGCTCTAAGCTGCGATATTGCTCCCGCATACCTCGCAGTCAGCATTCGGTACGGTACCGGAAGTGCCCGGATAACTTGCGAGGCTTGAGCTTCCCTGGAATTCAAGCAATAAATAGAAAAACGTTACCCCCACTTACTCTGTTAGCGTCCCCCTTCTTCCCCACCCCAATGCCACTCGTGGCATTCTCGTATTCTTCGCTTCCCATCGTGGGAATCGCCCACGGCTGGACAGAAACTGACTACGTATTCGGAGAAGGAAGATGGCGAAGTATTCATAGCAACGTGAAAAGCGGATAAACGATCGCTGCCCTTAGGAAGGATCGCCAATAGATATAGTATCGAGGTAAATGGAACCGATTGAAAAAGATATGGCGGGGTATCGGTCACGAGACGGCAATATTCCTGATTTCAGAAAATTGGTCAATTTCCGAAAACAAAAAATCTCAGTAAAAGAAACTTTAAACTCGATTCATCCGCTTGGATGAAAAACTCGAAGCACGTTTTAAAACCGTCCGGAAGAAATTGCCTGCCTCGCGATGATTTATTTATCAGAGTTTAATGAATTTCTTCCAGGTTTGGTTAAAGGGGGTAGAACCACCCTTATTTCACGTACGGAACAGACGTGTCCGAATATTTTTGAATTAGTCGATTGGAGAAGACGATTCTTTGTGGTACGAGCACGGAAACGGGGTAGGTTTATTTAGAAATATGATCACACTTTTTGTTAATTATACGAAAAAAAATTGCCAGGTATTCAATTGATCTACTAAAAAAAATAAGGGTTGCACGATATAGCTCATTTATTCAAGATCTATGATGCACATTCGCTATTCATCACAGAGGGGATGTAAAATTTATGCACGTTCGATTGGCTGACATTTTTGTGACATTAAAATGGCACGATCATAAGAAACAAAAGTGAAATACCCTTGGTTGTTATAAAGGGGTGACAAATAAAAAAAGTAAAATCAAGTACCATCAACAGTCACTGTAGCTCGACGTTCAAAGCACTACAGGGGGAAAGCCACGAATCCTTTACGCGGGAATAAAAAAAACTAGAGAAAAAAGACGAGTTTAATAACCACCCTCCGTTAAGGGATTATCCGAAGCTTAAGATAACTCAAGCAATCAACGACAAGAGACGTCACGAAGGGACGTCGAAAAAAGAGTAAGACTATTTGGAATAATGAACGGCAAAAATAATAGCATCGATAAGGAATTTCACGATGAGCTATAACGAAAGAGGGGGGAGGGGGGGGTGAGAAATAAAAATGAAAGGGTACCACCAAGGACGAGAGCCGCAATTTTCGTCGTATAATAAAAAAAAAATGATAAAAAAAGAGGGAGCGACAGATCCAAAAGTCCGTTACTCTCGGCTTACCGTGTCATTAGAGTAGCAGCGCCATCCCGAAGGACTTAAGAAGGATTACTCCAAGGAAAACGTCCTTAAAATTCAGAACACGCTTTTACGTCGGGCTCCACGAGGAAAACTACCGAGTCACGGAAAAAAGGAGTCTTTTTCCAAAAGGTTTTCCTCGGCATCAACACTATCACGAAAGCCCAAGGAAGACTTAAAGGAATATCATGATAGTCTCGATCCAACTTAAACCCAAACCTTAACCCAACCCTATATAGGATCGAATAAGTCCTGTTAAAAAAACCCTAAAAAACCAGATCCCTACTCTATTTCCGAAATCTAGATAAAAAACATCGTATGAATACTCCACGTGACTATTTACGCAAAATCAAGGGAACAAGGGTGGCAATCTGAACCGAAAGTTCAACTCGTACGTAACCTTGATTTTCATTTCAGTCTGGTCACGTGTACGTTCCTGTGTCGCTGCGGTGGCAAAGTTCACTCTGAATCGCAGCATCAAACTAAGTATCCAACTATCCATCAGGTTGCCTGGATGAGTTTAGATAAGGGTAGAATACCTTGGTGGATGTAGATAAAAGAATAAAAGGGTTTTATTATTATCCTCGTTTTAATGCAAAAAATTATTTCGATAATCAACCCCTTTTGTTATCTTGCGCCCATATCTATGTTGTGTTGTGATCGTACGAGATAAGGATTTCCTCCTTGACGCTGACATGGCGCAAGATATTAGCAAGATATTAATTAACAAAACATCCTCAATCTCTGATTAACCGGAACCAATAATGTACCCTTATAATCATCGTACCAATTAATTCCTTTTACAATAATCAATCATATCACAGGATACGCGCTTTTTAGATTAACGAAATAATTAATAAAATTAGATTTCGCAATTAGTACCCACCACTCACGCTCGATGACTAATCACATGTTAATTGCAGCAAGCTCATTCATTGCTGTTTGGATCTCTCAAAGCATTCCTCTAATCCGATTGTCCCACGCAATCCCTTTGCGTTAATTAGTGATTCCGATAACAGAAATATCTCTCTGATAAGAATGCTGATCGCTGATTTACTATGGACCAATCACCTCGACGATATATTCGGGATATTCGTTTTTTTTACATAGGCTACACAAAAATAATGACCTTTCACTCTTTTTTATCAGGCGATGAAATTACTGCGATGGACCCTTCGTTCGGAAGCTGGTTATTATCACCCTGTGCAAGGCTAGATCGGTATCACTTACATTCACTCGGCTGTAGCTCATCTCCATATCATAATCAGATTTACAAACGCGTCCCTATCAGTGTTAATTAAGTTCAATAAATTATTATTACGTAATTCCCTGTATACCAAAAAAAATGCTATTTTGCCAATTACCAAACACAATAATTCCAATAACCAGAAATATAATATTCTTACATAAAAACAAAATGGTGGCACGGTGCGTGTATACGTAATGAAACCTGATCTTATCATAGACCATAACCATAAATTACAGATATATTAAAGTGATGGATCCAGTAAAAATAAAATTTCTTCGTATATCGGAAATCCAATGTTACCCAACCAAATCGGGTTGGTACAGTCTGCGCAAATTTTGGGATAAAAAATGATTGCAAGTGTATCGTACTTCTGGGAATAGATACGCCGCTAATTATAACACCGCAGTAACAAATTAAAACCCAAACCCAAAACGGAGGACGCTACGGCCATAAAGGGGCCCACGAATGCCCTGCGAGTGCGGCTCATATAATTTTGGTCAAAACCCCATGGAAGTTTCAGGCGCAGAATGTATGCATGGGAACAACAAAATGGCAGCCTCTCACTGGCGGATGCTAGTTTCGCTGTTTAAAGTCAGATACCAAAACCGGCTGGTACGGTTTACGCGAAACTCGACAAAATCCCACACAAGCCGCAATTGACTTCCATCCAACGGCCGAGTGGACTTAACGTTCAAATGCAATTACGCGGAATCCCATGAAACTGGCCGCGGACGAGATTGCGTCCATCTGTCGGGAATGTTTCGCACTCGCGAATCGACAACAATTAGTAAACGTGGCTGCCAGGTCGAATTCTCTCGCGAAATGTTCATCGATGTTCAAAACGAGTCGCTCTTTGCAGAGTCGCGAAAGGGGGGAGGATTCAGCGAAAAATAAATAAAATGAGGGGGTGGAGAAAATTTTGAAGAAATCGTAACGTATATTGCATTTCGATGTTTTGAGCTCCAAGAAGAATTGACTGAAAGTTTAAAAATATTTTGATACCCAAAAAAAAAGTGTCGCTTGACCCATTTCAAAAGTCGTAATCCCGGAGATCGTAAAGCTTGCGAAAAAGGAGGGTAAAGAGAAGGCACGTGCCAGTCTAAATTTCTCCCTTGGGCGAGTTTAAAACTCAGCATTGGGAATCGCAACGGTAATCAGCTTGAAAAGTGTAAAATCGTGAATTCTCGAGATATCGTCTGTTTTACAAACGTTCGAAAAGTTCGTGGCATCGCAAAAGAGATTTTCAAAAAATTTCCATTAAAATCTCCCCAAAAACGTTTCATACGCATCACCACAAGAGTAAATTACGAAACCCAAAAATATTTTATTATTAAAGAAACCCATCATATCCGTTCTCCATTCGTAAAAAGAGAAACAAGCTTCTCGTCATACAAGAATCGCCACCGGATGTACCCGTTCCAAAGTATTTCCTGCTTTAAAGCCCGAACCCACTCGGGTCACGACAAAGGGCTTTCAAAGCTCTTGCAAGGATGCACGGAAGAATTCTGCCGGAAAAGTTTTCAGGAGCGATTGCGAGAAACGCGAACCGGTGAAGTATGGCCGACACCGTAAACAGAGACCGGACGTGATGTAGTTTTTCGGCTAGCTGGCGGGAAATATATTAGTCGGAGGGTATCCGCGTTGAGGGTCGACATAAAGAGGGGCAAAAGCAGAGGAAAAGGAGACTGGAAGACAGGAGGTATGAAACGAAAGAAAAAAAAAATTGGAAATGAAAAGGAAGAAAAATAGTTTGGAAGCTTGCTGCGTCCAAATAAAGAAAAATTTAACCTTTCGAACTCGCCGTGACTTCTTACCGAAAATTTCCTCGGACAAAAAGGAAAGACAAATCCAATTGGGTACCCAAAAAGGGATAACTCAACTGGTCTTGATCAGTTGGATAAATGCCGGAAACGTTTGAAAGGAAACTTGAAGACAACGAAGGGTTAGGTTGGATTAATCGTTACGAAAAGTCTTTGTTAGACGTCGGGGAACTCGTGGACCCAAAAGCATCTCCAGGAAGATGATACCTAGTGCGTCTCTAGAGATTTCAAAATGTAAGAACGCTCAACAAGCATCGTTGAAATGAACGTGGCGGTTGTCCCCGCTGTGCTAGGGAGCCATTTTGAATCTGAAGCGTGCAGATATATCTGCGTGTAACGAGATTGGAAAATAGTACAAACGAAAAGAAAAATGATTTTATTCGATACCAAAATGTCATGAGGACTGTAATCGAAAATACCGCTTGGGAACCCCTTGGTAACGTCTCCTAAGAGGGGTGATTTTTCGAAAATTATTAAGTAAAAAATACAGGGTGTTTAGTCTAACGAGAAATTATTAGTTTGCATAGAAAGAAAATTGAAATACGTATAAAAGGAAAGGTGTCAGGTAAAAGTAGCTAACTGATACAGGGGTCGTTCATCAAGACGTATGATTTATTCACATGTAGCAAAAAGTGGAGGGAGGGGGCGGTAAACTTTTCAGGATAAACAATATGAAATATTGACGTAACAAAAGAGTACCCTGGGACATGCTGAGGGGTTGGTATCCATCCCTTAGAGAGAAGGGTAACTGAACGATAGAGGCCACTAAAAAGAAGACTAAAATAGTTGAATAACATTTTGACACCTGACCTGATAGTAAAATCAGATCTGACGCCATTTAAAAATTTCGTCAGATCTTTAACCAGGAAGCTGAAAACCCTTTATGTCCATAACATAAAAAAGTAAGAAAAAATAAAAGGACTAAAAATATTCAAACTGCTACTCCAATCTCCTGAATCGTTGTCCTTTAATCCCTTCGCCGAGATGAAGATACGATTTTCCAAGAAATGGATAGATTTCAGGCCACGTCCAAAGATCCATTAATTACGTTCAAGGACGAGCAAATCAAATGGGGTTTACTTGGGAATCAATCGAACGGCACAATTATGGAAACATTAATCTTGCGCAATGCATTGTCAGCTAGAGTAGAGTAACCCCAACCCAATACTCAACCTACCCAGCATCCCTGGACCATCTCTAAAGACGCCAGACTGCATACCTGCCCGAATACCTAAATCCTTTAAAGCCACCCTGTGCTTTTCCTATTCTTCCAAAATCCTCGTCTACCCTACAAATCGCAAAAATAATCTTGGCAATCTCCAATATTCGTGATACGTCAAAAATAAACGAGTGATCCTTCCGGATGCTGTAAGATCCTTTGACAATAATGAAATCCACGTACGATCATTACTTTTCTCCTTCCTCATATCTAACACCAGACTAAATTCAAATTCAAGATCCGCCTCACTACCTCACTGTTATTTAAATAGAAACTTCGTATCCTGAAACTTCTTATCGCGATATCCGATAGTGACTTCTCCGGTAACGTTACTTTGATCCGGAGTTTTCAGAACAAACAAGCGATTCCACCCGAAGCAGTTGTCTCGCCGTATAACCTGCTGATCTTCCTCCCGTGATCCCACAGGAATCCACGAGTCATCTCGACAATTCTTTGGGATCTCATGATATACGATATCTCAGCCTTGGGATACATTGAGAAGCTGTAGAGTCAAGTGTGCTCAAGATTCCATTAACCGGCGATCATCCAAGTTACGGATCTGGCGAGATCAAGCGACAGAACGAATATAAAGGAGTGAATGGAAAGGGGCGAGAATAAGGGAAGAAAAGTTAAAATAGACGAATGAATATATATATACATATATAGGTGGCAGTGTACAGTGAAGATAGGAAAGAAAAGGCGTAGCGAGTCGTCGCCGCGTGCAAATGAAAGCTCGCTAACTTGAATTAAGGTAACGCCATTGGGCGAACGACGCCTTTCGTTTCCAGAGCGTCGCGACGCTTTCAGCTATAATCGAGTGAGCATCCAATTGACTCCGTTTCTTACTTCGTCTCGCCTAGCTTTGTTCCTCTTAAAAAGTTCTCTCGCGCGTCCTGATCATATCAAGAGACTATAACAGGAATAAGGAGGAGAAGAGACAGGAATAAGTGTAGCTGAAGTTCAACCTATGTGCAGTCATCCATTAAAAAATGTATTTATCGCCGCACCTGGGCTACACTTCAGCTGCACCCGGCCAGACTTACCCCTGGATCCAAAGCAAGCTCAGCGTCTTGTCGCTCGCTGCTACCACGTGATTGGTTCACTTTAAACATTTATATCTCAAAAATATTTGTCTAGTCAAGTCTATTTTCATCCCAAGAATATTATTCTACAGTCCGTGTGCGCGATTTGTGAATCACCCTGTATGCATTAATTGAAAAAAAAAAGATAAAATAAAAGCAGAGATCACGTACCGACGCATCTCACAAGTTAAGCTCATAGCAAGATCCAAGAGTGAAATCGATTTCTCACCTACACCACGTAGACACTCATCTATCACTATTCGGGATTAACATCGCAGGGGTGTCAATCACCCTTAGAAGCTATCTTAATCGAAGATCACAAACTGCTAGTTTGGCTTCGATTCTTCGAAGCTTTCATGCGATCAGAATGGAAAGCTGCAAGCTTGGCGCAACGCTCTTCTCAAGAATAACAATGTTTTTCTCTCTTTTTTTTCCTTTCAACCAACACATCTCAGACGTCACCCCGGGCACCACGGGATAAAGAATAAATCCAAAACAATGAAAATATTTTTATAAATGGATGCTGCGCGAAACCCGTTCTAGGTCCATTGTCTCTCGCAACATGAAAAAGAAAAGCCCTGTTCCCACTCTAGTACCAGGAACGAGAATTCGCCCGGGTACTCTATACGTATAAAAAGTACCCTTTCCGAGGAATACAAACAAGCCCCAATCCACCCTCTAACCCAGACTGAAGCATCCACCCCTAATGCCTCTACCCTTGAAACCAGCTTCTCACCCTCGTCCTTCTCTATGAGCGTTACTCAGTCAAACCACCCTCCAGGTACAGAGGGTTGCCCAAGAAGATATTCTTGGTAAGGCTTTAGTCACTCGTAAGAAACATCCCCTTGTAGATGGATTGGTAAGGTCATGTATATAAATAACACCTGTGCCCCACGAAAAAATGAAGGATTGATACGCGACCAATGAGACCAAAAAAGTTATAAAAACATGAAACCCTGATAAGGGAGTCAGGGAGGATACGTGTTTGCTAAAATCAAAAATTGTTAATCTACCCCCGCGATGATCATAAATTACTCACGGGCATTAAAGAAAAAAAAAAATAGACAACCAAGCGACATTACGCTCTTTCCCAAAACTTTACCTGGTTCCCGTGAGATTAGAAAAATAATCGTACTTCTTTTGAGGTTATGGAAAGATCCAGAAAAAAAAAGGCTAGCGACAATTTCTTCGAATTTTTACGCGCAACATATATTTACATATATGTATTCCATTACCCGCTCTTCGTGTCTTGTTTTCTTTTTTTGTTGTGGTTATTTTATAATTTACAAAAAATTAAAATAACAAATTTGTACCCTCAAGACACGGGGAGGTGTTGCGTTTATTACGAGGGGTATATTGTTAAAGTTTAGGAAAAGAAAAAAGCTCGACTCTCGTTTTATGCTGTCGTTACCGTTTTCTTTACCGACCGAGTAAATTTTTTTATACCCTCTGCTTTACTGCGGCTTTGTAATATGAAGAAAATAAAGGGAAATCACGATGAAAAACACAGAGTTTTCACGCCAAAGCGATAAAGAAGCTGAATTGACGATGCGATTGAAGCACTGTTTCCTTAACGCGAACTGTAATTACTTTTATTAATCAAGTATTATGACCGTTGGTCACACTAATTGAAAATACCACTCTTAAGGGAATAATAAACAATACTTATTTATCCTCGTTGGCAATTTAACTTGACGCGAATCGAATAACTTATGTAAATAAAAAAATTTTTTCTAAATTCGAAATTACTTCATACCCAGTATGTACACGATATGAAATTAATATCTACAATATTGTACGTGAATCATCCCCTATTTCCATGGGCCATTCAGACAGCAACGGCTGTCCCACCCCGCAATTCGAATAATCCCACCGAGCATTCGCAAATGCCGGATTCGCCTATTTAGTTTCACTTCAGGCCCGAATGCTTCCTAATGGCTCATCCGGAATACACGGAAATACATTCAAGCGCTTTAAGCGAAGTAAGCTACAGAAGCTATTTCCAAGTAAATCCCTCATTCTGACGTACCAACCTCCTGCCTTATCTGCATAACGGAAGTCCCTGCCCAAACATTTCAGACGCATCGATAAGCTCATCACAATTTCCGCAATAATTAAAAGCACGGAACAATAAAGACGGATATACAAAAAAAAGAACAGCCAACTTCAGGAAACCGTCGTATTTACAATCAAAAATAAAAAAACAATCAACTAATTTAATGCTGACATTAAACTCTTCAAACCAAAAAGTAGAATAATTCTCTATGGTATAAGCTAAAGTATTCCAAACCCGTACTAGGTCAGCCATTTTATTTCTCATAATTAAACTTCGACCCTATTTTGTTCTCTCGAGAGATTTTCTTACGAACGTGATGTACGTAGCTACTGTCGCATCATCTGCCGACTTCTCTCACCAGATGGAGACACCAGACGGCTTTAAGTACAAGAATCAGTTTTCTTCTTATTACATATATATTTCTCGGCTAGCATCGGATATACTCGAAATTTGATACTCAATTTTGATCAATTCCAACGATAAACGCACCAAAATTGTTCTTCAAATATTTTAAAATTAAATTGAAAAAAAAAGCTTACTTAAAATCTAACGTGAGCAGTGTAAGTACCAAAAGTTTAGATCCCTCGAAAAGGGCTACGAAACGGAGGTATCGCGATTCCATCCGTAAGCCTTATTTACATTTGGTACATTTCATTTAGCACAAAGACAGAATGGTGAGTGGGGAAAGTAAAATGGAGAATGACGAGCGCTCGTGAAATCGTTAGCGGGAATAATGACGGCTCGTAAACTCTTTACAGTCGTGGCTCGTAAAGTGTTAGAAAAAAGAAAAAAGAAAAGAGGACGAGAGAAAGAGGACGTCGAATAGAAGATGGATGAAAAGCGTTAAAGTAAAGGAAAAGTAAGAAAGAAAGAAAAAATGAAAAACAGAAAAGACAAAATGAATGAAAAGACGAAGGTGGGGGAGATGAAAAACAAGGAGTAGGAGAAACAACTGTCGTTATTGAAATTGCTAAATCTAATTTCGAGTCGTGTCGGGTGGTCGACATTTTTACCGTCCCCAGCATCTGCCCGACATGGCGACACCCCCGGCATTAACATCGTTCCTCCCCTTTCGGCTTCTCATCACCTTCGAATTTCTCAACCCCTGTACCCAAGCCACCCCGATTCACCTAGATCTGCCAATTTCGTAAGGGGGCGGCGGAGGGGGTGGGGGGGGGGGGGGTTAAGAGGCGTGGAGAAACCGCTGTTAAATTTAATATCG
>JARQST010000136.1:84487-119514 GCA_030142225.1 Pachycephus smyrnensis
CGGAGGGGGGGGGGGGGGGGGGGTTAAGACGCGTGGAGAAACCGCAGTTAAATTTTATATCGGATACCCAGACCAGTCGGAGGAGAGGGAGAGGACGTCAAATTTTTTTCCAATCAATTTCAAAATCCTACCCTAAGAAATTAATTCCCTCAAAAAAAAAACCAATCGTTTCTCATTTTCAATATGACGAAACCTCAACTTTCGTCACTGCTATCAGCAGTAAATATGTTTATTATTTCGCAGTATAATTACGTCATGACAAACCCAAAATTAATATCGTCCGGACAGCAAACACTGGTGGCTACGGGTCATACGTGTATCTGTATATCCCATTTCCTGTTAATGCCCTCCAGTGTGAGTACGTAGGTGAGAATTAATTATAGCAATGGCCACGTCCAAATGTAACACGATATTAGCCGGGTCGAGGGCACCGGGCCGTAGATAGCCATACAGATCCCGAAACCTTAATGAAACCCTGTGCGAATTGTTTGGTCGAGACGTTAGTCCGGACACAACAGCTGCATGAAGAAAAGCCGCACGGCGCCAAATTCAAATAGAATTTAAAGAAGCATACAACAAAAAAAAACCATAAACTTTGTAAAAATGTGATTTAACCAAAAATGATATACCGATACTAAGGGGACGTAAACGCTCGCAAGGGTGAATCAGAGCGAGTTCAAGGCACGAAATAATTATCATTTTATCATCCCTTAGAAACGAATGCTGACTGTACCCGAAATATGCGTATGCGTGTTCCAAATAACTAAAACCCATCCTCGGGTTGAAACTTCCGGTCAACTGTTTCCAGCCGCCATAAGGGTTGCCCAAACCCCTCGTAGGTGTTAGGGGCTGCTTTCTAAACGCGTGCCAGACGCGGCAGGGCTAACTTATGGAAAGCGTTGTAGTCAGGAAATGAAACTCGCCTATTACCTGTTGCCGTAATTATTGTCGTGAATGAATTTTCAAGCGTGAATTTTCGTGCGCGCCTGTTACGTACATATGTGAAATAATGATTAGGAGAGGGTAGTTTCAACGTAGGGGTAAGTAAGCGCGAGGGTGAGATAGCAAAGCAATATCCGGCATTGATTATGTAACTGTTCATACTTATACGTATACGTATATGTGTAATATGGATTATGGTATGTGTATGACGTCATATATATGTACAAGTACGTATTATGGAGGATATACGGGGTTGAGCACTAAGGGATGAAATGGAAGGGTAAGCAAGGGTTAAGGAGCCAGTGTGGACCCTGAGCTTAGTTTACACAGAGTCATTTAGCGTAGGCTTACCAGAAAGCACCTTCGGGTAACCTACATGAATTTCAACAAGACCAACCCTTTAAACCCAGACGCCACACCTAGCACTAGGAAAAAGGGTTGGTGGAGTCCTGGCAGACATTAGATCAAATTACTCCTACAGATTCACTTCGTCAATATAATTACTCATAGCTGAGATAAATTATGAGTCTCTGTTTACGTGAATATTAATTATAAAAACGGTAGATTCGCAAAGAAAAATTAGGGATTAAAACCCTAATTTCTGGATAAAATCTTTTTCAAGTCGTTGCGAAAGTTATCATCGAAATTTTTATCGTTTACCCTCATTATTAGTATGAATAACATTTGCCGTACTTGATTTTAAGTTTTCAACATTAAAACTACCCCTTATCTTGAGAATCCCTTCAGTAATAAACGAGCGTACAAACTCATACAAAATTCATCCTGTAAAAGCTTTTATCTCGCAAAACCACTAGCTTTTTATTAAAACCCAAATAAACAACTGCGTAATCCATGGTGTGTTCGACGCATTTTTTTTTGTCATCCCTTAAAGACAAATCCAAAGAAAAATATCTGAAAGGCATATTACGTCTTTGTTTAACGAGTGTTGACAGATTCTCACGTTTGAAACAGTGTTGGCTTACGGTTCGCTTTTGTAATACCGCACAGGAGCGGAATACGAAAGCAACTGGGTATAAGGGTAGAGATTTCTAACACGTCATCCACTATACGAACTCTTTGATATGCAACCCTTATCATCCAGACCCATACCCGAGCCATCCCTCCTGACACGTAGAGACCCCGTTCTTTCCCAAAACCTCCACTCACACCTCCCCCACGATTTTTCTCACGCCAAGCCGCGAGAAAGTGCTACCCTCAAAAATCCGATATTACAAAAATATTCGCAAAGCAAAATTTTCCCAAAACCACCCCCTCGAAGTTACGAAGGGGGTTGAAAATTAAAAAAAATTCTTCGTCATCCCCTAATATCACGCGTCTTTCCAAGGTCTGTCGCGCTTGTTATATCGTTATAATTGAAATTAAGAGTTTTTCCCACAGACCACTATAGTATATTCGCGATATATAAAATCGCTTTTGGCACACTATCAGCTACGAGGTCATGTAACTTCAATGTAATAATGTTTGCCCGCTGCAACGACGCCCGAGATAAATCGTCGACGTCGGATCAGCACTTTAAAATGCGAAATCGACGAAACGCCCGACGTGCCCCGAGACGTACGACTGCAACACCTTGTTCCGACTGATACTGATAACCAGTGGCAAGGATGCCCATCCACTTCGAAAAGAATAATACCAAGAGATCAAGAGAGACATACAAAAGCTCTGAAATATCACTCCTGAAGTCCCGATCGTGTATATATTCTTGACTCGACATTTTTTGACTTTGTCAAAAGCCCGCTGTCTGTCGTCGGACAATCTTTTTTCCGTAATTACCCCGCGCGAAAATTGCTTTCAGGGTAATTACCACGCCAAACAAAAATGTCAAAATCATCCCTTACGTGCAAATAGATGGTACCCCTTCCTCAAAAAAAATCGTCCCAGAACGTTCACGTGCTTTTGGGGAAAATCATGAAGAGTAAAAGTGCAAATCAACTGTCACTTTTTTTTCGTAAATAAAAAAGACAGGGGTGACGCTTAGCGAATCTACAGGAAGTGTCCTGCGAAGTGCATGCCAAAGTGCATATAGTCAACTTCCGTATCGATCCTCAGAGTCAATGTAGATACTACGTGGGTAACGAGCACGCCAACCGGAACAATTCTACGTTCCCTGGAGATGGAGTGAGAGAATGAGAGAAGAGCATACGGCCCTGGTTTTCTACAGAACTTTAATTAGCTCTCGAATCTTATTGACGGACTACAATGGTACGGGCGCACCTCCAAACTACGAATGGGAAATAAAGGGAGATAATGGGATTAAGCGAATGGTGGCCATAAAGTAGGAAGAATTTAGTTCAACCAAGTAGTACGAGAAGTAGCCACCTAGTGTTGCGAAATGAAACTACTGAATAGCCAAGCAATTTGCAGCTGAACAATACGTGACGTAGATAAGAGTTAATGAATCAGAAATACCATTAGGAAGACGATACAATTTTTCTTGTAATTTAATAAAAATTTAATTTTCTCTTTAATTTTGACATATATATACAATTTTGGTAAAAAAAAGAAAATGGGGAAACTGTGAATTAACTTTAATCAAGATTCAGTGTAGTCTGTACGCGAACGTTGTGTACTGCGAATTTTATATGTATAACTGAATCAGTGGGAATTATTTCTGCCTTAAGGAGAACATGCATGAACTACCCTCCGAGCAGAGTAAATCCTGGCGACTGGAATTCTATCTGGAACATTTGTGAAAACGTTACTCGTGATATTTCCCGAGTGTGTGGACTTCTCTGTTTCCATAGGGAAAAAGCCAATTTCCCGGAAACCAATAATATTCATAAATACTGATCAGAGTCTCTGGGGGTAATAAGGAAGACAATGGAAAGCCACCCCTTGTATCGTAATTCGACTTAATATATTACGTGTGACGCAAACCAAGCAATACGAGATCGATCGAAACTTCGAAACCTAATGATCAATCATACAGCGTTAATGCTGATCGATAACCAAATTTTTCAAAATTGTCTCACGATTTTGAAAAATACAAAGAGATCTAACAACCTCCTGCAGGGGGATGCAATTTCGCAACGATCGGTGCCTAACAATTTTACTCGTTCTGCGTTTACGCAATATCAGTGCTACCAATCTCGCCAACAGTATAATTTCGCCATAAAGTAAATCACTAGAGCCCAGAGTCCTGTCCGAGCCACTAGATTGTTTCGCCTTTTTCTCTTTCCATTTTTTCCCTCTCTCTTCTCTCTTTCTCTCACACACTAACCCCCTTCCACCCTCACTCGTCTCTTTGGTTCCCTCGGTATTATTTACAGCCTGGCAATATTTCCTCATCCCTCCTCATCCCTCCGCAACAACCTTCTTTTCCTTTTTTCCCGTTAATGCAGCCCACGTCACGTGACAACCAACATCGAAAATATCACCACGTGTTCTTACCATAGACGATCGACGGGAATAATAAATCGAAAAAAAAAACTTCTCTTACACAACTCCGTATAAATATTCCAAAAATTTAAATCCTTCGTCCAATCAATATCCCGGTAATAATCAATCAGCCCCTAGTATTACTTCTTCGTCCTATCCAAAACTGGTATTCGATACTCTCCGATAGTCGATAACGATCGATACTCTAAAGGGCTGATCAGGAGAGTATAGGGAGAATCGAAGGTAATGAGATACGCTTCGGAAGGTATAAATTTTCTTATAGGAATATTCAAGTTTATCCAAAAAATATACATATATACATCAATACCGTTTTGCGATAGGTACTCGATAAAAGTATCTCCAGGATAATGCAAGAATAACGAAAGGGGATGAAAAAAGAAAGAGTCTCACGATCGTCTCAGACAAGAATGAAAATATTTTCGCCTTGCTCAGTCACTCAGTCAAGATATCTTAACCTTGCATGTATTTCAACCGACATATAGAAAATCCGTCCATTAGCCATTGAATATCCGGTTAACGATAGAATTCCCCAGGATACATTCCCGAAAGGAGAAATCAATTTCCCCACGTCAATGGCCGCTGACATACGAATGGATACTTCCATCGCGATCCTGTGAAAGGATATTTTTTTTATCCCATATCTTTCCACCGCCACTACGATAATGACAACTTTTACAAATGACTCCAGCACAGGATCCAAACAGTAGACAAATAATGATCATTCCCCGTTGAATCAGGATAACAATCGTCCGAGCAAAAAAATAGTTTCAAAAAAAAAACCCTAACGAACGAAGGGAACAGTCCACCTTGATCCTTGAAAGGTGATTATTATAAAATCGTGGGTAAAAATAAAGCGAGATCCAATGACAAATTTTTATCGGTAATACGAATCCAAAAATAACGATCAAAGGACGAAAGAGAGCCTTTCGCCCTATTCAAGTTTCTTCTTTTACGAAGTAAATAAACTTTTAATATTCGATTTCAGCGTGCAATTACGACAAGCGTGATAAAGATACATCACAGAAAAATAAGCAGTAAAAATATCGAGCACCGAGATAAAAGTCTTTTTTTTTTTTCAAATAAATTACCCGCGTTACTGTGCATTCGCAGTGAGCATTCGCAGTGTGCATTCGCAGATACAAAAAAAAGAAAATAAAGAATATACTCCCAGTCTGTGTCACTTAAAAAACCACATATGCAGTTCCCTTTACGACAATAAACATCCGCGTATGCCTCAACTGCGTGCGTTTCTCGCAGACGATACGCGACGCGCTTTCAACATTTACGAGGTTTGCTCAACTGTGATATTCGCATACGTGAACAAGCACGTACCTAACTAAACGCTTCAGTACGGAATGCAGTATGCGTTGATAACGTTGAGATTGCATATGGACAATTGCAGCCAGTAAAATTGCGTAATACGGTGTAACGTTTGATTAACGTCAAATAATTAATCCGAAAATGAACAAGAAACAATTTTTAAAAAAATTGCAGTGTACAGTACTGGGGATAGATGGTAAATTTTTACGCGATAACGTTGTTTTAAATAATCGTATAATATTCTGTCCGTGTATGCAACAGTGGTCATTAACCCCTTCGACGTCAGAGTAACGTCAACCCCTATAGTGTATTTATTTAAGGTTCCTTTGCGATAATCAAATTGTCATGGTTGAAAACGCACTAGGACCGATGTTTACGTTGTAGCTGTTCCATCGAATGTGGAATTTCGTGAGTGGACGGTCATTGGAAAAGAAATGGTAAAGTTCAGAGAGAGAGAGAGAGTGGAGTGAGGGGATGAAGGGAGAGAGTGAAAAAAGGGAGGAAAGCTCCTTTAAAGAAATCTGGACGGTTCCAGTAGGGCGATTTCTCGGAGACAAAAAAAGCACGGTATGATATAAAGCAGAGAGGGTGGAAAGGTCAATTGGGTATCGTTACGCCATCTGGATATCCAATACAGGAGTCAAAGGTGAAATTGAGTTGTATTAGAAAAATTGCAAGCCACCAACTGCCATGAGAGGAATATATTGACGTAGGATTTGAAATTTGCTAAAAAAGAAAAAGAAAAAAATAAAGATAGAAAAATCGCCAAGAAACGTACTGCCGAGTTTGAAAAATATTAAGGTGAAGATTACGTTTCTTAAGACTACCCTTGAGCCGAGAGTACTACCCTCGAATAAAATGATCGTCTCCCTCTTATCAAAGTAACTCCACGACCCTGGGCAATCCGAACCCAAAACTTTTTTCCAACGTGAAAACCTTATATTTCCCAAAGTAACCTTGTAATGCCCGGGGAAACGTAATCGTTCCAGCTGTATAAATACCACCCCCTCCCAACCCCCCTCGAAAAAGGAAAGAACCGTACAAGGGATCAAAAGTTTATTCTTGACTAACCACCGTGCTCTAATTAGACCGACAATTAGATGAGAATCGGCAGCCAATGATATTCAATCGTCCGTGAAACTGTAACGAGTTCACCCGTAACCCCTTGACCTTTCGGCATGAAATTAAATCAACTGTACAATAGCACCCTTAGATCCTGTACGTCCTACTGGCGCTATTTAACGTACAGGTTCTCTTCCCCTGATAAATAAAGGCCGAGTGACCTCGGTAAATTATCTAAAAGTAACCCAAAGGTCATAACCTAACCTGACCCCTAACCGTGACGTAATTAAATCGTAACCGTTTGCCAAAGAACCTACGAACTTTATATCCAACAATCAAGCGTGCCTTTGATACCTACCCTTTTTTGTTATTTGATAAAATATCAAAGACGGTTTCGAGTATGTCGTGTAAAGTATTTTAAATTAATAAACCCCTTTGGGTTGCTTTTGGAAATTACGGTGAACGTTAGAACCGTATAAAGTTTTGTGTTACACGCGTCTATTTGTCGAAATACGCAACGGTTTGAGGGGGGACAGTGGAGGGAGGGTTAATTAATTAAGACACGGAAACATCCATTGGCTTGAATTAATTATCAGCCAATTAAAGGTTGTTCTTTGAGGAAGAACTACCCCTGTAATAACTTGCGTAATCAGCTTCGAGTTATTATTATTAGCTGTATCTTCTTGGAGTTACGAAAACTTTAGGGTAGTTATCCTTGGTTACTGTTGTAACTAACTACTAAGAGCATTTATATTTTGAGTATCGTGACTTGATTCTTTTTTTTTATATAAAATCAAATAGACAAAAATGTTGGGAAAAAACTTTACTTTTGTAAAAGTTACCGAAAAGAAATGCGACATTTTGACATTTCCAAAAAGAAAAAAGAAAAACAAGAGATTCCTCGTTTTCGATGAAACTCGCCAGATTTATGCAAATATCGAAATATCTCGCCGCGATAAAGAATATGCAAAACATGAAATGCGATAGAAAGAGTCAAGTCGAGGGGACAGAAAAATATGGCTTTTATTTGGAAAATTCTCTCTTACTATTTTTCTCATCCTCGTCCATGTTCCTCTTTTTGGATATCTCTCTTTCTCTCTCCTATTTTCACGTTACGAAATCCTACGGCAATGCCAAGCCCGGCGGCGCCTATCGCGCTATATCGATTCTCGTGAAATTTTTGAGCGTCAGCGACGATTGGGAAAGCAGCAAAAACACTGGCCAGTTCGTCATTTACGAAAGCAGCTTAACGAATCCAATAAAGCAGAAAAGTAACGACAATACATTGAACTAACTGAAATCGTTAACATTTGTCATCTTTAAAATCTCTCACTGTACCAATAACGTCGTACGTCGTTTGCGTCGTCAATCCCAACCCAACCCAACCAAGGCCAACAAACCCAACCCAAAGCAACCAAAACCAAGGTACGGTACTGCCAAGAAATTTCGAATTCCACGTTCCAAGATTATACGAGGAATTAAAATCTACTGAATATGGAACTCCGTGTCTGAATTTTGAACCAGAAAAAGAGAAACGACCGAGACAAAGGAATCTGGGAAATCGCAATAAAAAAAAAGTCTTCTTAAAATTTACTCAAAGCTCGACCAATGATCGAGCGTTGATATAAGAGTAACGGATCCATAGGAAAAAAAATGATGACGCGACAGCTGTCAAATTAGACTGATACAATTTCAGCTGTGTAACCATTACGCGCGTATATCAACTCTGTTATACGGCTAGAGAGGTCAGAGATAAAATTTTATAAATCACCCGGATAATATTCCCGATAAATCTGAATAATTGCCGGTGTATCGGAGCCGTAAGTCATATGTAAAAGGTACGACCCTCGCAGTTACCTTCCACCTACGCTCATCTTATATGCAGCCTTGCTCAAGATGCACCAGCCGATCTTAGCTGTCAACGATATACTTTATTAACCCTTACAGTAGAAATACTATGGGAAAGGTAACGCCCGTAGTGGCCATTCGTTACGCCCTGATATATTTTCGCATGATAAAAATCCGTGAATTTAGCATTTCTACCAGTTTCCCAAAGAGAAATGTACCATCCACCCAGCATCTCGACTAGTCGCTGTAAAATCTAAACGAACAAGAAACACGGTGGCGACCTTTGAACTTCGTTCGAGAGAATACAATAACAAGGCAAAGATAACCAGGCGGAAGAATGGTTGAACCTAACTGCCTTGTGAGAAGTCAATAACCAAGGGAGGTGAAACGCGAAAATTCTACCTTTGTTACGTAACTAGGTGAATGAAGGGTGGAAAAAAGAACATCTCGGGTACCAACCCTTGGGTCGAGAAAATATTTTATAGCGAAGTAGAATTTGTACGAGACAAACAAATTTGTTATGGACAGGAGATAGGTAGGTAAGGGTGGTAATAATTTTTAGGGGTTGTATAAGATTATTTTTTACAGATAGAAAGTCACGTTAGTAAGAGTAACAAGGTTAAAAAATTTGTTTAAAAAATTTTCCTAAAATAATTGGGATGAAAAAGTGCGAGTCCACCTGGCAATTGCCTGACCCGGTCCCAAGGGAGAACGACGCTTCGAATCCGAGTAAGGGGGTGGAAGAAGCGCACGAAAGGAGGCGTCGCGACGCTTCCGAGAAGTCGTCTCCTCGGGACGCTTTAATTAAGGGAAAACGGTAAAAGCCGCCACGATAACGTCTCTGGGGGTAGTGCCGTGTCGCCATACGTGGTAAGGGCGAAGCGTCGCGTGATAAAGTGATAAAGCGATGAAGCCACGAAATTAAGAGGAAAATATTCACGAGGAATTCCGGGAATTTCCTTTGGGAGAGTAAAGAGAAAGCAGGAACGGAGAAAGAAGGATGCGGTACGCGGTCCTAAGAGACGTGGGAGGGTTGAATTCGCGAGGGATGAAACAAGGGGATGAGGAGAAGAGAAAGAGATTCTCCCGGTAAACAAAGAAGGACAGGAAGTGCGGTACGGAGGAAACAAAATGGTGCTCGCGAGTTTTCCCAAAGAAAAAGGAAGAAGTGAGAACTAAGAGGGGTAGCCGTTCTCGTATATACACGCTAAGGGATGAAACATAGTAGGTATCTACTCATACCGACAAGTCCAGCCCCGCCACGGGATTAAGTTTCTCCGAGTTTCTAACCATGATTCAGAAACAGATTTCAGTCTCGGTAATATCCAGGAGAGACTCGGTAAACCCCGACGCCATTTTTATACGACCCGGCATATTCCGTGACTGCTTTCCGATTCATCCCCTGTACTGTAAAACTTTGACTTTCCCTCTCGAAAATGGTCAACTTTCACGGGCAGCTGTCTCCCCCTCCTGTCCCTTCTTTTTTTTTAACATATTCAGGACATAACCTGTTTTGCTTTCTATATAGGGAAAATCGAATAGTTTGACAATTTATGATATTTTTGATAGATACTGTACGGGTATATACAGATATAGTGTCATCTCGAATTTATATACCAGCAGTGCTTACGTAGTAGCTGCTATTATTTATACCGGGTGTATCCATACAAAGGAATGATATCGCCCGAGACACGCAGAGACTTTTAAGGGAAGTAAGTCGAGCGAATAAATCGCCATTTGTATTCCAAGGAACGTAGGGACGTTACAGTTATACTGGAATACAAACAAAACGAAAGAAACAAGAAGCTGACCGAAGGTTGTTCTACAAAATAAGGGTTGATTCGCTGGTCAGTTCCCAACCCCCAGAAATCCCTTAACGCGACGTTATCCCCCCGTGGTCATCTATCCGGAAAGGGTTCCACTTTTGAAAAGAAACGCTTCGACAGTTTGGGGAAATACAAAATTTGACAAGTGATCAACCGAAACATCACGACCTCAAAAAATCATCAATACCCCTAATCCCTAGTTTTTTTTAACTCCCTCCATCCCTGTATTTATCCAGGTGTCGTCGAGGGGTTGTAGAGCATATCGTCAATTCCTAATCATCTGTCGTGAAAGCGATAAGACCAATTTTGATTTTCTGTCTAATAACCACTAGAGCTAAGGGATGAATCCGGCAGCGTCGTTCGACCTCCTTTTCCGGGACGTCGCACGCCTTTGGGATAGACCTCTCATCCCTTCGTAAACACCCTCCGGGTATCCTGAGCACTCCGGGAAATTGTCCGTGCCCAAGGAAAGTACGGAGAGAGCTTCGGATAATTGACTAAGACCTTCCGCATTGTCGAGTCAGTCGAGAGGACCGTTCCTGGTCAAGGATTGGGCGTCGCGACGTCTTGGACAGACATTACGTGCACGAGTAACCCGCATAAAGAAATCATCTTGAAAGCGAAATTCGCTCACCGTTCTCTTCTGAAGATGCTGCACCCTGCAGTGCATGTGTACCTGAGCACCCAGCTGGACCGTGATGTTGCTGTCGTCATCCTCGAAGAAAGGTCTAGGTTCTGGAGTAGCACCAATTTCAGTAGCAAGACTCTCCTCTTCGTAGACCTGAAACGAAAGCGTGGTCAGGTGGTGTAATAACGTAGAATCGACCAACCCCAAAAAATAAGGGTTGCGGAAGTATACGCGTTCCGTGAATTTCATATGGGACCTTCGAGTCAATGTGAAAATTTTTGGGGTTGCTCTTGGCAAGAGCTGCTGAAGGGGGTGTTTGCGTTATTCTTACGTGATATATTTACGACCCTGTCACGGGGATGAAATATAAATCTTGCTTAGGAAAATTTAAAATTCTAAATTTCTGGATACTTCATCCCTTGCGTGGAACTCCGTGTTATACTTCACGGGTTACTTACCTCGGTGAAAGGTGAGCTGAGCTCGTGCCAGAATGACTTGGGCAAGTCCTCCAGTCCGGGAAATGGCTTGACGACTGAAAATATCAAAGGGGTGGTTTTTCAATCTCTTTGATCGACAATTCATCGTCGAGCAATAAAATGGACGGTGAGAGAATTTTAATCGAATATGGATAATCGTCGTTGCACTACCCCTCACGTTTTATACGGTAGGGGATACTTGGTGAAAGTAAAACGAATTTTTTGTTTCTTCTATCTGTCATTCCCTTTCGCTAGCCCAACTATAGAGGGGATAATCTTACGAGTGAAAAGGAGGGTGGAATTGGTAAGAGAACAAAAAAATAATAAAAATCTAAAAATTACTTCCCATCAATTCCCTTTACACCCAGGTTCATTTCGACACTTTACAAGTCAAAGATAATTCGTAATGGCGGCTGACAGAGAGATAAAGAAAGAGAAAGAGACAGAGAGAGAGAGAGAGACCGATTAAAAGTGTAAGATAAAAGAAAAGAAAATCATCTTATATATCTTGGCTACGAGGACTTGTGCAAAGAAGCCCGAGGGTCCAATTACGTTAAGGGATGTACGAAAGGGTTTCTAAAGTCGTAAGGGATGCTGAAAGGAACGGAGACCTTAATGAATTCATCAACCTTAAAACCGGACATGGCTGTTACGGCTATTGTAAATTACTTGATTATACAAAATTCCAGAGACAAGCGACACGGAATTATTCGTTTCACGAGTGAAATTTTTAATTTGATGAAAAAAATATTTAATTTACCAAAAAGGCGCGAAAATCTGTTGTAAAAAAAGAAACAAGAAAATCGATAGACCCATCAAATGTTTGTCAAATCGCGCATTGATGTGTGTATCCATCCCTCAGCATCCCTTGCGGTCCATACAGAGCCTCCAACAAGCAAATAACGCTATTATTTCATCACGAGCAAAATGTTTTTTGCAAAAGCAATTTTTACACGTCGCACAATTCGCGAGGGGCGAAAACGCGCGATGGATTCGCAACGGTACGAAGTTAGCGGTCGGACAAAAATTACCCATCATCCCCTAAATTGTCGCGATGCTCGTCGCACACGCAAAAAAAAAGGGTCGAATGGACCATCCCTTCAATTTCTCACACTCCTGTGAAATCCAACGCCAGTTTTACGTAGTTTGCCCTATTTTTCCAACCTTCCTACAGAAGTATCGATACCCCTACTCCCATCAGAAACAACCACGCTGAATACCACGTCAGCTAATCAACTCCAGCAATATTACCAGAGGGTAGTACCAAAAGCAACCCCCGTAGTCACGGCCATGGTATCCATATTTTACGCATTTTCTCGTATGAGGTGAAAGTAAAAGCTCGAGGTCGTTCAAGTTTTCTCGGAAGTCGAAGAAAAGTTACCCAAGACAAACTTTCAAAAATCATGCCCCGTCACGTGGGGGTTGATTTTCCCTTAGCTACAACCCCTATACAATACACCTAACTCAACTGTATACTCTTTCTATAATGTGTATCCTTGTATATAAATACATATGTGATACATATATAATATATATATATCATAACTATTATAATGGTAGAAGAGGGTAGAATATAATATAATATTATAGTCCATCTAAAAACACGCAAGCTGTTTACGTAATACAAAGTGCGCGAGGTTCAAGCAGGAAGCTGACTACCTGTGATACAATAAGTTCATGGTCAAAGGTTCACACTGATGTATTTCTACTGTCTGTGTATACGCGTATAGTACAACAGGGTAGATGTAGTATATAAGGGATGGTTGGTGAGTGTCTCGCAATAAAGCCCCTTTGTGGGACATAAAAAGTTGCTCGACAGGGCACAGGTGACGAAATTCCAGTTCGGGCCTAGTGACCCTCATAAATTTGGAAAAGGGGGTTGGTGCGCGGACGCACCCTTCTCTCGCAGCCACCCCTAACCGATTAACGGGATAATTATTGTCCCCGGCGAGGAAGCTAATTGGCGCTTTTATCGTTAGACAGACGAGCAAAACTAAATCCGAGCGTCGAACCCTTTGCAAATAAGGGTGAATTTTAGGAACCACCCTTAGTTGTATGCGACGTTTAAAAAAAAAAGTAAAAAGTAGTATTCGCAAAGTTTAAATATACGCTCTTGCCGAATTTATGTGTTTGGACCGTGTGACAATACTTGTGCAGTTTCTTACTATCTAGGAAATCTAGACTAACCTAACCCAAACTAAAGCAACCCCCCTAAGCTTTCTTGTGCTTAGTTATAATAGCTACGGAGATACATATCTTGGCCAATTCTCAGTGCAATGTTCTCACCCTCGCCTGTTTCCGACACATTTCGTTTTAGCATTTTCCCTAGAGTAACATTGCAAATCACGATTCGGTAGCGTACATTAAGGAGGGGAGGGACTACGGACTTTCAAGCATGTCCGTGACACGTGTATTTCGTAAGTAAGATATATATATATATTATATTATCAAATGTTAGAAACCAAGTTCCACCCTAGATTACGTAATCTGTTTGAAGATTTATCTAAAGAAAAATTAATCGATGCATTTATTTTGGAATTTTTCCAAAAATTTTTTGAGGAAAAAAATCTTTTTTTACGAGATCGTCTGATTCTACATAACTTTCAAGTTAATGAATATGGTTCTGTGGCACTGGTATGATGGTATGGGTAACAAACTTGGTACAATGGAGACCTGGTCGAAAAACCACGAACCGTGACAAGTACCAGAACCATTAGAGGAGAAGCAAGAACCCAGGAAAATGATGAGATCATCTATGAGGATGTTAGAATTTTTCAGGAAGCTCTCTCTCTCTCAAGCACGTAATCCCATTTTGGCGGAGTAAGAACCAAGGAGATACTAAAATGAAGATGACAGAAATTACTTACTAGGTATGTTCGTGGCTATTAGGAATTGAGCTAGTTGAAGCAAAATGGCGGCCACCACGGCCGATAGACTTCTCATCGTCATAGCCACTTCTCAACTCATTTCTATTTTCAAAAGTATACCACCGTCGCTCGTGTGTCAATCTGAAATCAAAAAAAATATTCAATTTCGATTACGTCGTATCTTAACAATATACAAAGATTACACATGGACATAGGATTTACAATATTTTCTTTTCTTCAATCCCCGTCATCCCCTCTCAATTATCCAATCTTTTTTGCCTCCCGTCCAAAATATAAAATTTGAATTTTTCGTCACTGCTAATTTCATAATGTCAAATTATACAATTCCCAACTCTGTACAGTCAAATACGTAAATACCGTTTCTAGAAATTGATACACGTAACCCACAATTACAAATCAATCATGGTGAACCTCAAGCTTAATTATGAATTTACTAGAATCCAAACACAGACTCAGATGGCTGACATTCAATCCGTGACACGAAAGCCAGTCCCGGCGCCATTTTGTAATTAACGGAATATTACATATCCCATCTCTTCCCATACCCGCGAGTCCTGTTTAAGCTCCCGGGTCATTAGTTAAGCTTCGGCGCAATACAAACAACCCCTGAAGCCATACACGGTTTCACATTCAACATCAAAGCAATACACCAGACTAATGTATCTTTGACGAGAAACCAAAGAAAAGAAAAAAAAAAGAGTCCACGGTAAAAAATCCAAAATTGAATTTTCGAAAATTACTTTTCCCAAAAAAAATCCTCCATCGCTTATCCCTAATAGGTATTCTCTTTTCCCCTCTTTCCTCCATCGACCAAATTTTTCTCATCGCGTTAAACAAAATCTTGACAAATTGAAAATATTGGAAAATATCGAATGTCACCAAATTGAAGTTCCAACGGCGGCAAATTCATCCCCCACCCCCCACCCACCCACCAAATAACATTTACTCGCGAAAACCTCACGCGAAATCGTCAATGCGTTCGACAGGCTTGCGAAAACTCGCTCGACGGGATGTATCCTAACGAAATCTAAAAGTTCGTCCGTCCAAGTGAATCAGCGAGGAGCGCAAAGTCAAACAAAAGATGGTTACCGCGAAAATCCGCGTGATTCGATTTGGCGCCACTGAGTTTACCGAAAATGTCGTGCCCGATGTTACTCCTACGTCCGGGAAATTGTTACCAGCTTTACCCACAATCCATTTCTAGTTCCGCAGATTCACAATACGTATATGACCGTACCCGTGTGTGGGTCTGTGCCAATGCGTAACACAGCGACAAACCCACCCCCGCGCTATTGCACCCCTAAATTTACTTAACGTTACTCGCTGAACATTTCGGATACTTTTCAAAAGTAAATTTACATTTTTCAAAATTTCTCCTATCAAGAGTGAACTACGAATAATGATAAAAAAAAAATACTTAACATCCCATCAAGCATCGTTTATCATATTCACATAATTTTGACATGGCTGATATGCAACAATTTATGTAGTTTACACGTGACTACTAAAAAATGCGTTTATCGGAACGTTACGAATTATTTTTCTACAGCGCGTTTCAGTGATCGAGTGTCAGGCAATTTTTTTTTTAATATTTGCAAGGGAGGTCAACGTTCGTTAGGCGAACGAACAAAAATGGCAAAAGCTCGTTTCCAACTAGCGACGTAATAATTGAGCAAAGGCTTGTCCCAATGCCGTTACAACTAAAGCCGGTTAAATGAAAGTCGGAAGCCGACGCCGCGGCGACATAATGCGAATTTATGCGAACGCTGGAAATTGCTCCTGCGTCTCGAGGCGAACTATCTTTTGCAGCCATAACGTTTCCCCTCGAATGTACAGGTAGACGCTGTACGTAGGAGCATACACATTGCAACGACTGTCCTTCGACTGAATAACGTAAAGGAGACAGAACGATAATTTTTTTGCATTTTTCAAATTTTGCTAATTTCGCAAAAAATACATTCTAAAAATTCGTAACCAGCATCCGATCAACGTATCTCCGATGGACCAAACGAATAATCAAGCAGTTGAAAACCACGGAAATTCGAAAAATAAATATTACGGCTCCATTGCGACGGGACGATGAAAGTCCAGACGCAGGAACTCTTCGCAGAGCTATGCAGAGCGTAGCTGCGGAGTTATCGTTAGAAACGGGAAAAGGATATCGCATTCATAGAAATTCCTGACGCGGAAGCACAACGAATACACAGAGATAGGTACAGCAGCAGAAAGCAGCAGCAGGTTGATCGAACTGACCGAAATATTGTCCGCAGTTACGGAAGGAGTTAGAGAACCAGAAATGGGGAGAAAAATAGAGAATCAAAGAGAAAAAGATAGAGGGACGGGGGGGTAGTGCAAGAGAGAAGAAAAGAGTCGAACAATTCGCAACGAGACTTTTGTTATTCGAGAAAATACAATTCACGCTCTGGGATGCTGGATGAGAGATACAGTGAGATATAGAGTGAATTTTTATCTCGCGTAGAGTTTCGAGGGGGAGGGGGGGCACAGACGCATATACTGTATCCATGAAAAAAAAATGTCAAAAATATCTAAACTGCGATCGATATACGGTATCTGTGAAAAATTTTTCCAAAATCTCTTCTCGCGTCGATAAATCTTTTCGTATCTACGTAAACCAGCGAGCCACGGACAAAACGCTACCAGAGAGCGATGAAAAATTTCAAATGTAAAACCATGGTATGGTTGGAAGCATTACGTAAATCTAACTCTCTTTGGGAGTAACATGGTTGGCGATTTTGGAAGTCCTCGATAAAGGGGACGTTCGCTCGTGCCAGTTCCTCTAGGAAAAATAAGGGTAGCCATGGACCAAGGGGTAATACGAGTGGAACTGTTCGAGTGGGTCAATTATTTAAATCCAAGATTTATCGTGTTCGCGACAAACTGCTTTGCTTGGAAAATCGCGGCCGACTTTTTTGTGAACTTAAATATATATATGAAAATGAAGGTCATATGGTAAAAAGAAAGTTAAAAAAAGAAATCAGTGTTTAGGGTACCGATCGATTGATCAGTCGTTACGTAATGTTTTCGTAAAACGGATGCACCAAATTTGGCAAAGGTTACGACAGGGGGTCAGGGGTCGGCAATGATTTGCATGGGACATAACCAAGGAGTGTATTATTCTTTTGAGTCTAACGATCCGAGAACGTCGAGGCGTCGCTGCATTCTCCCATAAAGGGACTTCAATAAATTCCAAGAGTGACGATAAATTCCACAGGAATTGATTCCACGTCGGACAGCAGGAATTCCACCGAGGTACCCCCTTTTCGAGACGGATTCCAGAAGCGTCGGGACGCTTTAGCAGGTGATTTCGTTAAATCCAGGAATAAACGAGAGAGTCAAGTTAGAAATCGAGTACCCTAAAGAAGTATTGCCGCTACGAGTAAGAACCCTTGCAAGAAAAAAAAAAAGTATAACACACCAGAAAAAAGATCGTAATTTCTCATCCCTCATAATTTTCATCCGACCCTCGCGATCGCAAAACGACATCAATTCTTACGTGATTTACAAGAAAAAAAAAAAATTTATACCCAATACCAAGGTAACGTAAATAAAATTTCGAAATTTCTTATCTGAATAAAAAATCCGATATATCTTTGCCAAAGAAACGTGACTACGGCCGATACCCCCCCCCCCCCCCCCCCGTACATGCGAATCTAGCACAAAGGCCCAGAGGGTGAGTTGAAAATGAGGATTGGCCGATTGGCCAGATAACATTAGTTACCATGGAACAAGTGCGTTACAAGCTGGCCAGTACGTGTTCTACACAACCATAAAGTACGTGTCACATCGTGGCGGCAGGATGTAACGCGGCTCGCCGCAATATCGACGAGAGGTCGTGGGCGTTGGAAGCCGCGACTCGTCGGGGCGTCGGGACGCTGAAAGTTATCGGTATACCTGGTCGCGCGATTAAATTAATTGGACGAGCGTCCTGGAGAGCGTCTCGTAAAAACGAGGCGGGTCTGACCTGGTAATTCGCAATTTTCCTACAGTACGAGCCGTGTATTTCATCCCTGTTTCTATATTTTTCTTTGCTTTTTTTTCCCTCTTCCACTCATTTTCCCGGCCATAGCTTTTTACTAAATTAATCCAGGGATTTCGGGAGGCGTACGTCGGACGACGAAAAAGCTGGAAATACGACGCACACGTTATTACGCAACTGAGTGTGGATTCAAAAAATAAAGTAAACAAGAAGAAATCGAGGTACCTGCGAGGGTAGCAAAAAAAAATCGGCAACGTTACGTCATACCCAGGTACACAGACGCACGAAAATTCTCACGAGACTGTACATTTTATTCGATTTTCCATAAACGATCCAGAAAAACATCCCCCGATACGAACGTCCTGTACTTACGAATTGGAACACGAATTCGCACTGCTAGAAAGTGTTTGGGAAAAAAAAATATAATCATATATCGATTTCTAAGTAACCATTAGATCCATAGATCATGATCAACGGCGAGAGGTATTGCAGGAAATGGACAGAGAGTCGCTACCCCCTAGCCCCTCATGAAATGGACTGTGAGACTCATACGTCCAGGAACGTTACCGAGGGACATAGAAATAGATACACAGAAGCCAGATACAAGGGGTGGCTTAAATTCATTAACCACCCCATTGAACCGAGACACCCTTACTCGGTGCAGCGCGCAACTCAGCTATAATGCCGATGGAATTGTTAATCGTGAACACGAACACCCGTTATACACTTTGTCAGAGAAGAAGAGAGTGAGCGCGAAAGGGGGGTTGGGTTGGGTTTGCAAGGGGGGTTATAGAAAGGGGGTGATAGAGCGTGTAGAGATTCCCAGCGATGTGTTAACGATTCCAATAACAATTACCGTTCTGGTTATGTCGTCCATATTGTTCCCTGGTTAGCGATTGGCCACAGGCAAAAGTGTCGGAGCCACCCCCTGACATTAAAATCGACGCAAGTCACCCCTTAACCCGCGTACACGAAAAAGAAATGGAAGAAAATAAAGTTCCAAAAAAGTAGTAACGTTTTTTAGGGGTAAAAAAGGTTTTTTTGTAATCAAAACAATGATAGTTAATGACACGTTGTCTGTGAGATTACTGCAATATTTTTTGACCGTAACAAAAAAACCATCCCTTAACCGCGTACCGCGATCATCCCCGACGATGCTGCGCGATACACGCACAACCCTCCTGGCGTTCCATTTAAATCCCTGTAAGACTGAAGTGACGATTAATCAGTAGAGTAAGCCAGGGTGGGATCAGACAGAAATAGCCAGCCCAGAATAACCCTACGGTGGCGTTGGCTGTCCGTATACACAGTAGATACAGAACCTCGAAAGCGCCACCCTCTAAACATAGTTTACAGGGGTTGGTTACACAGCACACCCTTCGCCGTCATCCCTAACCTAACAAACGTTCCTAAACGCGAGAATGTCCAAAATAAAACTCATCGCCGCACCAGGACAAGGGCTTAAAACGTAAAATCTCGGTGGTACCTGACAATTAGCGTTTGATACGTCACAATTTCGAGAAAGGTATCTTTCAAGCGATTAAGCAGATTCCACTAGGGGATGAAGATGATGATAAGGGCGCAGAGCCATAAACGTCCCATAATTAAAGGCTAAAATTCGCGTCGGTCGCACTTCGATAGTCAGGGGATACAAATCGTGTCAATGTATACTCAAGCCCAATGCAGGGGTAGCAAAGGGAAGAGAAACAAGGGTGAATGAGAGGGTTGAAAGCGTACCAAAAAAAAATACACAGAGGGAGTATTTCGTAATGAAGTAAGTAAACGACAATTTCGAATTAACTGACCGTAACGGTTTGCAATGCCCCCTCCCGACCCCCCAACCCCTCCCCACCAACATTCCTCCGAGTAAAGCGCCTGTGGCTTAGGCAAGTATCTGTATCTACCTACTACCTATGTTCACCCTCTTACCTACGTAAACCGTCCAACCTGTTCAACCTTCCCCCCTCTGCCAACAATTCACGGAATAACCAGTAGCAGCGTGGTACACCTACCCCTCCCCTATACCCGCTACCACCCTTACATCCCATGGTCTCTGAAGCAAATTCAGGGAACCGTCAGGGGTAGAAAGGGTTAGAGATGAGCCCCCTTTGTCGAGTCGACAGAGCTTTGTGGGTAAAAGGTAAATATGCATTATCCGCCACTGGCTGATGCACCGGCGTAGGTTATATCCGGTAGGTAGCAACCTTATCCATACACGTGGGTACCAACGTGTGTCCAAATACGTGGATACCAGCATATTCGGATGCGCAAGTACCAACGGCAACCACTCACCTAAGTACCGACCCTCCCCTGAAGCATAGAGGCATCGTTCTATATTGCGCAAAAGCAGTAGGTATAGGTATACGTAGGTAACGGAGACATGACACGGTAGCGTTTGAAAAGCAGTTCCCGTAAGCTTCTACGGCAATGAGCTTCGTTTACAGGCATCGAAAGCTTCCGAAAGCTCAATTCACAGAGAACCCCGAGCTTCGTGATCGTTGGGTTCAGGTCGATCAATCATTTCTATCTTGTTCTATCTGTCTCGTTCTCTCTTCCTCTCTCTCTCTTCTTTTTCTGGCATTCTAGTAGCACGTCGTTTTCACTGTCTCTGGTATTCTCTCGTTCGCATCACTGTCTCCCTTGATTCGCCAAGGCGTACGTGCACGCTCTCTCACTCCGATTCATGGATCGAACTGAACGCAGGGGTAAACCTGCGTCGCGACGTAAGCGTCGAGTTAACGACGCCGTGGCATCGTCGAGCTAACGACCAGGAAAATCCAAAGGCCTCCCCTTAATTCCTCGGGTTCGAGTTATTCGGGCCGAATAAGGAAGAGAGGGTGGGTATATAGTAGGGACGAATGAGGATGAGTGGAGAGGGGTGGACCGGATGAGAAAAGACGGAAGTAAGAGAGAATTCGGATGAAAGATAAGGACGAAAGAGAAGGAGTGAGCGGTTACCAAGAGAATGGCGCCATAAAGCTTCGAAGCCAGGATCTTCCATCACCTCGAGGACCTTTTATTAAAAGTTTAAAATCGAACTGGGGCGAGCGTGTCCTCCGTCTCTTTGTCTCCTTCTCTCTCGCTCTATTTCTCTTCCTGGGCCCTCGCTCTCTCCCTCTCTCTCGCTCCTTCCCTTTCAAACGTCCTCGGGTACGGGTCCCTTTCGTTTTGCCAACTGGACTTTACCGATTCCTCCGTCTCTCTCTTTCTCTTCCCCCCCCCCCCTCTCTCTCTCTCTATCGTACCAATAATATTCTCCACCCTTGTTCTATCTATCTTCGATACTAGACCGAAGCTCTCGAATCAAAGAAAAGTAGACAGGGGTTGGTTAGTCACCCCCCTACCTACCCCTAAGAAAAATCGATTCCAAGATTATACATAACTATATATGGATATGAATCCTTAAGGTAGATCCCTAGCCGGGACTAACGGAGGATCGACTGTTCTGTCGTAAATCCAAGATGGCCGCAATTTCCGGTAGGATCACGTGACATTACCCCCGCTTACGGAGGATTTATCCAAAATCTTGCATACATCTATAGCGTGCAACCACGAACACTGTCGACCTGGATAAAAATTATTGAATGCCGAATTAATCATTGATAAATCATTTCGCGTGATCCATGCAAGATAATGAATCACGGCCAAACGAATTTCGTAATGTATTAATAATAAGCGGTTGCGTAACGAAACCAAATGGATGGTAATAAATTCGTCATGAACTCTAACGTGAAAGTGGAGACGACGAGAAAGATTCGGTTAAGTTAAGGTGAATATTCCGAGAGAGGTTTATACATATGTATATATTATATATATATAAAGGGAAAGCCCTTATATAACAGAACAGTCAAATCCATTGTACATCAGACAGTCGTATTTCGATCAGCGTTTTTGCGAATACCCTCGAAATCCCGTGATACGAACGTGGATAAAGAGAAAGATTGACAGTGAGAGGATGAATGAGAAGAGAAGGAAGATATAGCGGGGCAAAGACAAAGAGAATATATATATATATAGAAAGAGAGAGAGAGAGACAGAGAGAAGAAAAAAAGATGGAGAGTCATCCGAGAGGAATTTCCGAGATCGAGAGAAAATCGAACGTAGTTATATATATTATATATATAATGTATAGTATATATAATATACAAGAATATATATCTATATAACCGTCTCGACTGAATAGAAAAAAAAAAATTAAACCGGCCAAGTGATTCTGTTTTTCCTTCCGTTTCTTCCATTCGAAGCAATCGACCGGACCTGCAAGCACCAGATGAATGAATCTATCCCATCCGAGGAAAAAGCTACTATCTGAAAGTACGATATATCAGCAGGAATATATTACCCTGCGTATACCATACAGGGTTGTACAGTAAAAATGTATTACCGGCTTGATCCGATAACCGTTATCGTGACGGGCTTGCCACGGTTACTATACAAATCTTCATTAGCGAATTGTCCAAGTAGGAGGAAAATATTGGAGAGGAAAAAATGTTACTGTAAATATCACTGTGAGAGGACGTAATGAATAACAATGTAAAAAGAAATATTTACTTCGTCAAAATTGGAAGTGGCATGTGAAACTTTTGAAAAAAAAAACATTCTGTATGCTTGATTAAAGTCATACGACTCCAGGCAAAGATTGATACTACCTTTAAGGTGAATGACCCTGTACAAAGTTTCCATCCAAATATATTGAATATTTATATATATTTGGAGATAGAATATCTTCCATTCAATATATATTTTTTTTGTTCTTCTCATTTTTCTCCCTTATTTTCACAAGCTCTCTCTCTCTCTCTCTTTTTGTATTTCCAATCCCGACCAACTCAAACTCGCGCCACGTTCGTACCCGGTTACGTTCGAGTCCCAAACGAAAATCTCGGTCACTTCGGCAAAGGAGCGAAAGTTTCGCCGTGTTCGCAAAGTAATTTTCAAACTCGAGTCGGTACGGACTTCGTTGCGAAATACGAGAATGCGTGTTATTCGCGAACGTAGAGACAATACCAAAAGTTGGTACGGGGTCAATTTTACGAACCAATACGAACTTGTGGAGAGGGAAAAAGGGGGAAGAAGACGCGCGAGTGACTTCGTCGATTCTCTGCGAATGACGGCTTCTCAATGCTTCGAAAAGCTTCCCCCGTTTTCGTCGAAGAGCTTTTCGTGAAATTCGCCGGTAAAAGAAGAAAGATTGCAAAAAAAGTTACTTCCTGGAAATCAACGGCAATCGCTACGAGATTTCTTACCTTTGGGTATTATGTGACGAGAGAAAAAATTAAACGGCGTTACCGATCTCGCGATAATTAATGTCGCAATCAAAATGCAGTTTCGCGAAATGACTTTCTTCATCAGTCTCACGCTGTACCGACGGCAGAAGCTTAATTAGAGCTTGCAAACGTAATTCGAAAACTGCGCAACGGCTACTTCCGTGGAAAATGGCAAAGTGGAGAATGTAAAGGTAGAAGAGGGTATACTATATAGGTATAGGTGTGTATGTACGTATATATGTATAAAGAGTAAAAGAGACTTCTCAAAAGGTCGAGTTTACAAGTAACGAGGAACGGATGTCATTAGCATTAATTAGAGAATTTTTCCATGGAATTTAAGTTTGGTAATTACACGATAACAACCGCCGTGTCTAACCCGTTATCATCCGAGTCCGTTTTCTCTAGTTTATGGACCAACTTCTACGCAGTGATACACTAAACCGTCTCGAGACTTAATTCCGGGTCTGATTAATTTCACTTTCGAAATTTACCGCTTCGCGTGAAAAACGAACGAAATAAAAAATTATTTGCAATTTTTTTTACCCCCCTTCTCACCCCTTTTCCCACCCATCTTCGCGTGCACAACAAGCAGTGTCGTTCTTTTCGCAATTTCTCAGAGCAACGCTAAATATTTTTCTCTCCATTGGAAAGCGTCTGGGGGGCGGGTTTTGATTTTGGGTTTTCTTTTATTATTATTATTATTATCATCATGCTGTTTTTTGTATCCAATGAAAATGGTTGGATAAGCGAGGTTAACGATAAATGCCGAATAAGGAAACGGAAGAGGAGAGACAGAGAAGTAGAAAGAGAGAGAGAGAGAGAGAAATGAGATGATGATAGAGAGAAACGGAAGTGGCCGAGAACGGTCCAGCGTGGCACAGATTAGAGATATTTATGGTCCACTAAATCAGATACTGTCTCCTATACGAGGATGGTCCTGGTAGGCTATTGATTAATCAAAATAAATTTCTGACAAGCAAAAATAGTCAAAATATAACAAGAAAAAAATTATATCAACTTTGAAGATAATATAATGCATCGAACAGCTTTTTTTCGTAATAATTGTCTGGAATGATTAATCTAATAACAGTGGATGCTGCATGCAATTCAAGTTTTATCTCGATGGATCATTTCGAACACGCGGTAGACATTTTTGACTGTGAATTGAAAATTTTGTTTGCGGTTTTGTCGTTTAAATGGAAAATATTTTTCTAACCGCCCTCATTTTAGGCTTTTTGTTTTCGTGCCTTTTGAAAATTCCAATTTTCACGGATTCCGTCAACCGCTTTCCAATAACTACTACGGGTTCGCAATTTTCGACGTAATAGAGAATGAGCTTCGACGATGCTCAGTTGTTGCGAAAAATCCGGGAAAATAGAGAGAAAATGGCGACCTGGTATTTAATATGCAAGAGGGACCAAGTTTTTTTTTTTTTACGTGTCCTTGTTCACTGCATTCGCTTATTCGAACGGTAGCGGGAATTAAAGAAAGCGTTAAACGATTTAACGCGAAAAAAAGCTCCAGCGACTGTAATTTCTTGCATTTTCTGTTCTGATTTAACACAATTTTTATCCTTTAAATCCACAATGCTTTTTTTTTTTCGTCCTCTACACGGTTTTATCTATTAATCCTTCTTTCCCCGTACGTGGAATTTAATGGTCATAGGGGATAATACAGTTGGAGTTCCGTACGTGCAAACAAAGCTCAAAATTTCGTCAGTCAAAAATAAAAAAATACAAAATGATTTGTTTACGTAAAAACTTTTGAAAATAAAGACAAATTTTGGGGAAAAAACTACAGACTAGATATATTGGCAACCCTGAACGTTTTTCGATCTACGTACGTAAATACCCTTCTACGTGCCCAAAGATATTTTCTAAAAGCCCAAAAATCTTTTTGGACCCGCGTAATCTATGTGTCTGAAAAAATCGTCATATTCAAGGCAAACAATTGTTCGTGGAGAAAAAAGTTATGTGGGCCGCGAAAAATGTACGAGGGACTGTACCAAAAGCCCAGCTTTTAAAGTTCAAAAAAAAAGAGAGAGATCGGTAAATACAGTGACAGTGAAAATACGCATTTTCGATTGACGATTCGTTCGCGGAACGGAAAAAAAAAATGGGTGCGGATACCTTGATGAATAAATTAAATCGATAAAACCCGGTATTTACGAAGGATCAGGTAATTCGATACCCGCGAGAAAAAACACGTACTCGGAATTTCTCGATTTGAGGTAAAATCGTACCGAAATCCCCCTAACAATTCAAAATAAAGCCAGTACACGGCAATTTGATTTCGTATAATTCTACAAAGTACGTTATCTCGTAACGCAATGAACTACCCTTAAAGCTATACATTCATATACCTTGTTGTTACATTGTTCGAATAAACAACGTACAGCGCAGTCAGGGAAAATAACAAGAAGCTAATTACTGAACAAATTCGTAACAACATGGCGGCTTAATTAAGTGAATCGTACAGAACAATGGATGCAATATTAAGAATGCAGGTGCACGAGAGTGGAAACAAAGCGAAGTGAAAGAAAAAGAAAAAAAAAATTAAAGAAGAAGAGGAAACTGGAGAAGCATGGATGGGGGGGGGGGGGGGGTAGAAAAGTCTCTGAGAAAGTGGTAAAAATTTATAACGGAAAGAAGAAGTAGTAGATATAAATTTTACAGTCAGCGACGTCACTTCCGTGCCTAGTACGACACCGCGAATAATTCATCATTCAAATACGGTACAACCCTTAGCGAACAAACTTGGAGGTTAGAATTAAAAAGAAAAGTAGACTTGCAAACCCCGTAAGAAAAAAATGACGGACGTGGTATAAGAAAAAAATATATATAATTGACCAGAGAAATAAAACATCCCTTTTCACGCCACGCAGTGTTTCCCACCCTTATTTTTCAATTTCCTACCTCAAACGAACCAGGTCAGGGTTAACGAGTCGAGAAGTTACCGTTATTTCTCAAGAGGGTTAGGAGAAGACTTCCGGTACTTCCCAAACGCTTCCGCTACCCCTAACGCAGCAAAGGCCCTGATAAAATTCTCATAACAGCAACAAGAATGAACCACAGACAAAAATTCGCTTCGTCCCTTCCAGCCACGATCATCCCTTACCCCAGCGGTTGCGTAAAGCAACATCTCGATTTCGTTATCGGTGGAACCTAGGTCCAGCAGCAAATCCCAGATACAAGATGGCGGTCTTAAGTACAGATCATTAAATGACTACCAAGTAACGGGACGGATAATCGCAGTAATCCTTGTCAATTTTGCCAATAAAATAAAACCACCCCCTCCCCCCCCCCCCTCCCCGCCCCCCCGGCTACACAGAAACCCACTCAGGTGTTAATAAATATAGATGTATTAACCAGTTACGTAAGATAACGTCTTACTGTATATACAAACACATACCTGACAATAGCATCAGTGCAAACCAGCAACAGCAGAGAGAAAACCAGGAGCACAATAAACTTTACGATCCTAATCCTGGTCCATGAAGCAACCTAGGACATTTCAACCCCTTGGATGCTGAGAGCGCATCTTCCATAAAGAATGCTCGTCGTTCGACGTCAACCGGATGATTTTTTTTCTGTCACCCTTTACGCCAAGGGAGGAGTTATATTTCGTGTTGTTTCATCCCTTAGTGTATATGTCTCAGGGTGTACCACGGGGGGGTGCATACGGCGCATCTACCATTAATTCTTCTGGAGGTTAGGTAAAGCATCGACCTGCTTGACTCTGGTGACGTGTTTCGATTATTTATATACACGGGCCTATACCAACCCCTATGATAAACGCTCTAAAGGTTGGGTTGCGCGATTGGTAAATAGTCGTGATCGATATCCGGGACTAGCATATTGTGAGAGTTTATGGGGCTTCACAGTGTATTAATCCGAGATCCATTGTGATGCTGTATAGGTTATACGCGACAGGGTAGTAAAGGTTGACGAGTATCGATGTTACGGATTTTACAGAAATTCAATAAAAAAAGAAATCGACGCGATAAATTTCAAGTCGATATTCTTTTTCTCTTTCTTTTCTTGCTCGAGAGCTTTTTTTACTTTTACTCAAAAATCACACCCATCTTATACCGTAAAAATTGGCTCATAAATTGTACGGTATTTAGGATTCTGTACCTTAAATCGTTATTCCATCCTGAGTCAATCAGATCGACGCTTTTTGCCCTAACCTCTAGAGAGTGAATGGTAAATACCATCGTATGCAACCCCCGTATTAATGTTACACCCTGATAGATATCGACTAAGGGATGAAATAACACGAAATAAATATACTCTTTCTCCCTTGGCGTAAAGGGCGACTAAAAAAAAGTCTATATATAGATACTACCAGTCTAGACGCTTCTCGCGTCTCACTCGGCGCTAACTTCAATTCGGTCCCGACGCGTCCGTCGGCTTAACGGCTTAACGTAAAAACGAGGCGCAATTAAGTCACTCGTGTTACGGGTTAGTCCGTACGCGGCGACTTTTTTTTTTCAGGGTGACGTTACTGCAACTACCCAATAGCGACGAGCAAAGTAACCAGGGGTTAAAGTGGCAATTACTAAGGACGAGCTTCGAGCTCGTACATTCTGATCTGGCCAACGTGGACCGTCAGACGATTCAACGTCCAATTCCGTGAGTCCCAGCTGTGAGGAAGAAAATATTTTCCAGCCTCGATCACGACGGGGACTCATATGGGCCAGTTACCAAGGCATAAAGTCAAACTAAGGAAAAAGGGATGCCGACGCCTGGGCGTCGTTCCTGAAACATTCCGTAGTCGTCTACTTGCCTTACTACTTGAACTCTACCATGGTTAAAGCCCATGGCTTAGACGTTACGTTCCTGTTAACGCGACGGACTTAAAGGCGAAACCGTATCGGGCGACGGCGAGAGGTTGGTGCAACTTTAAAATTGATTCCGGCGAGCTGATTAAAGTTTTTCATTAAGTCCCTTAATGATTTAACAAGTGGCGCCAATCAGTTTCGCGAAAGCTCATCGTGCAGTGGGGATAATATCAAGTTTTTTTTTAATTAAATCCATCGATTTGTAAACAGTGATTAATTGCAACATTGATTACGATGTCGAAATCAACTGTTTTTTTTTCGACGATATCACCTTTTCGTAGGAAAAGTATCGTAAATGGTGTCACCGAGGTTAACAATTGTCGTCCGTTAATTAACAAAAGAAAGTTCGAGGGTAAAAATTTGACAAGAATAAAGTTTATAGGAATATGTTAAACCGTATCTCGTTATCGTCCTGTTTAAATTTCTTTTTGCTTTTGTTTTTTGTTTTTTAACAAAAAACTGCCCAGCCGCTGCTCCACTTTGAACAGTGCCAATACACGGTAGCCGCTATGGAAATGCTGCGTGATTAGCAATTAGTTGTAACAAGCTGGCGCCCCTCATACATATTCGCATGATATGCATATACGTAAAGGCTAAAGTCGTTTTCGCGTCTCGGCCTAAATGCGACAAGTGTCATTAGCCAATATAACTACCAAAAGCCGTATTAAGCTCCGAGTTTGCGAATCGTTCGGGACTCGCAGTAAAATTCGCACGATAGCGTTAGACGTCCTAGATACGAATCTAATTGATGATAAAATTAATATCTAAAATTTTAGAAAAATGCGGAAATCCTCCAATGCACAATTTTCCATGACGTCGGAGTAAAGGGCGGCCATGTTTGATGAGGAGAAATTGGACACTTCCGGTATACGAGACTATCTGTATACCTCGTCACGGAATTACGACGCTATAGTTCCCTCGACTAATTAGGCCTAATCATCAAATTAGATAATTGCTGTAGCGTCACGGATACATAGAAAGGTGATACGATGATAAATCATTTAAAGATGACGTAGCAGCGTGATAGAAAGATTCAAGTAGACGTACGTTAGGATCATTCAAAATGGCTGAATAATCATCATCGCAACAAGCAGCCAATTAGCATGAATTCCCATAACTGTAACACGACTTTATTAATTGCTAATTATGCATCTCTATCAAATTTCGCATCACAATTTGCAAAATGCCTGCGGCTAACGTTTACGCAATTTATACAAGCGATTGATCATCTCGATAGATCAATAACGAATCTACGTAACCAATCAGCCTAGTGTACAGACTTAAAAATCAATTAAAAAAATTATAAAGCAACGAAAATTTTAATCAATTGGAATAACAATCTAATCAATTTCACTTTCTGCATCAACTTCTTTCTTTGTCTATTGTAATCATCGAGAATTTTTCATTCAACCCTTTTTTCTTTCTTTCTCTTCGCTTTTTTCATACTACCCCATCCCGGGTGCATATCGCCTCCCCCCCTCCCCCTCCCGCCACCCAAGAAAATAAAGCTTCGCCGTAAAAAGCTCGGGACGTCCACCGAAATCTACGTAACGGACGCCATTAACATCAGAAAGAAGGAAGTTTAGACGGGAAAATGCAAATGCGCTAATACCTACCTCTGCGCCACGCTTTGTCTCCGGGGATTTTATTGTTTGCGCAAAACTTGTTTCCCAGACTGGTGCCATCCTCTGTCCTTATATTATCCCCACTTGGTACGAATCGTCGAAATAAATTCATCAAATTAAATTAATTCAACGCCTCAAGACGCGTTAACCCTATCCTTATCGACCTAACCTAAATTCTTATATATATATTTATATATGTATATTGTTATAAATACAAAATTGTGCTACATATCAATAGACGATAAGTGACTGATAACAATCTAGATACGTGAACAACAAACGATTGAATGATACAATAATTAGTAAGCGTGATTTCGATTTTGAAAATATAAAAAAATCCCATAAAAATCCGTAAATTCTTTGTTTTATGGTAAAAATCACGTGCTCCATTTTTCCAACGGATAAATCCAACTTTATACTCTAATTCCGCGAACCTTCGAGGACCTCGGCCATTCGACTGCACCGACTGCCAGTTGAATTACGTAAAAAAATCGAGCCGAAGATCCGATTAGGATCCCGTAGATTCTCAACGGAACAAAAACGTCGAGATAACCATGAGAATCTCTTTGGTCCCGTCTATTTTTTTTATCCTCTCTAGAAAACCCATTATCCTCGTGTATAGTAAAGCTGTAGTCGATCTATAGAAAAAGCTACAATGCAATCCCACGCTCTATGAAAAGCTCAATCCCCACATTGCCCAATATACCATAGGACAACACTCGAGGACCTCCTCCCTATAAATTCAAAAGATTTTCATATATCGCAGTGTTTCCAAAAAAGAAGAAAAAAATTTTCGTTAATTATCCCCCCCCGATATGATTTCGCCAAACGACAATTTCAAGGGATTTTAACGGTCTTCGACTTTTTCAAAAAAAAAGAAAATCTTCCCCAATAACGATAAGGCTTCTGCCTTCGACACGATAAATTAATATTTCGTCTCGTATCGCCACCGGCGACATCCCTCGCCCTAATTGATAACTTTTTTCAGAATCAAGTCAGACCAGACGACGAGCCGCGCCCCGTGAGAGTCTCGGAACAATTCCAGGAAAGTCGTCCGGCAATTTCGCGGCTGATGATTAATGAAGGCACTTTCGCCGGCGGAAGCGTCGGTGCTTCGTGAGTAAACCCGGAGGCGTATTTATCGTCGGCGACACGTAATTCGAATAGGCGGCGAACGATACGGTCTTCCCGGGAGGTAGTGAAGAGAACGGAGTGCGTTAAACGGCTTATCTTCTCCATTTCATCTTCGAGGAGGCAAAGTGAAAAGATAAAAGGAAAAAGAAGAAATTACAGAAGGAAAAAAAGAGTATAAAGGGTTCTGAGGTATAACCGAGAGAAAAGGAAGGGGAGAGGGGTAAACGAAGGGATGCATTTGCAAAGGACCTGGAGAAACTGCATGTTCGTAGTGTACAGGGGAATCTGTTCCAAAGTGAAAAAAAATTTTTTGAAACAAGAAAGCTTCACGAATTAAAAATTATCCGCACTCATTAACGATTTATTGTGACGCGATGGTATGAAAAAAGCGATTCGTCGCGGTGGACCACTCTAATGGACACTTGTCATTTTTAAATATTAACAGAATTTGTGCTTTTAAAAGCCAAAATAAGGGTATGGTCTGTGGGAGGTTACAAAAAAAAAATAAAGTAAAAAATATACGATGGCAAAAATGTTACCGGAAAATACCCACCGGCAGAGTAGCCATTAAGCCCGAAATTTAATGGCTAGAAAAGTTTGGAAAATTGTACGACAAAGCTTCGACGAATCCAAACGAAAAAAAAAGGTGAATTTAAGCTCCCAAAAAAAACTATCCGTAAGAGTAATATCATCATAGTCGAGCGAGCCTAATTGGGCTATGGTTAAGAGAGCGTGTCGGACACGCGCTATTTGCTGTGCTTGCAGGATGAGCTTGCGATCCGGGGATGCGAAGCTCGTAAAAGCGGCCGATTTGGCCGCGTCCCGTCGTAACCAAGTCGAATAAATTCGAAAGTCCAGGCGTGCCAGGAATTCAGGATTCGTTGGACATAAAGGAGGTATGCGAATACACAGTGAGAGAGAGACACGGGGTACGCTAGTAAAGCCATAAGCACTGGAAAAAAAAAGTAAGGGGGTGGTAGGTAGTACCACCCCCGCCAGCCACGGCTTTGGTACTAGCTCTAACCAAGTTTCGAGTTTTATCGCAAAATTTTTAAAACGCTAAAAGCACGCCCCTCCAACTTTTACATTATCCCTAGCATGTACGAGTTTGTCTATTCTATGTGGGAGAGACACGTGCTCGCATACAAAACAAATAGTCAAATTCGAACTACCCCCTGTTCAAGTAGAAAATCCAAGGGTGAATTTTTCCTGGCCCCACCTCATTTTCACGTATCCGTCCGTTTCCGATGGAACTTACATAGTTGCGGCTTCCTGCCGATCGTAAAGATCGCGAAACTTTTTCATGGGTAAAAAGAAACTTTTGGCAATTCTTTTTTTTACAAAAAATAAATTTTGTACAGTATAAAAAAGGGGGCAACTATGATAGAATTCTAGATGAGACGGATTCTCCTTTCTAACGGAAAATACAGCTCGGACTCGCGGCGAATCCGATCGTCGATAATTGGACTTCCGTGCGACGTTAATCGCATTAATTAAGCCCGATTACGACAAGGGAAGAATCGTACCAGAGAAGAATCAGTGATGAGGGATAAAGCGAAGGGGAACAAAAAAATCGATTGACAATAAAAGTAATGCAACAGTTCTTTTCAAAGGAATAGGGAACACCCGGTTTCAAAGGTCGTCAGAATATATAAAATTGCATTTAAAGCAATGAAGGGATTATGCAATTTTTCAGGGGCGCGCAAAAAAGCTCAGTGACGTTTGACGCGATTAGCAAGGGAATGAAATGGTGGCGTCGGAAAAGCTCCAAAAACATGCACAGTATAGTAACCATCCGATTATACATAGCTGAATGGTTAGATATGACGAAGATTGAAGTGCATCGATACGTGCGTTTTTGCAGATTGCAAGAGTTTCGAGTATCGCGACGCCGCGTAAGGACGCCGACGCCCCCGCTGCCCCTCTAGTCCTGAATACTTCTCACTCACCCTATTTACAGATCCACTCGGCAAACGTCAACTCGAAAACTTTTCAGCGGAAACTCGACAGGGAAAACTTTTCGTTTTCCGTCGCCAAAAGTAGCGCCACCAGAGGCGGCATCGTTGGAGGAGTCAAAAAAGCTCACAAAAAGCCAAACTTCGCGTCTGTCGAAACATATTTTTTAAATAAATGTAAAAAAAAGAGACAGACATTTTTTTTCAAAATTCGCAAAAACAAGGTCGAACTCGTTCCTCGTAAGTTTTTTTCGTTAAGGAAGAAAGGGTCGAAAGCACGAAGAAAAGCTTCGAGTGTAACACGAGGGATGTGAATTTTGAAAATTCTGACAACGCCATTTTAAACTCAATGCAAGCGGAAAAGCTGAGCTTTCAGAAAAAAGACGAATTAATCCCACGTGTCGACGATGCCCAAAGTACGTCTTCGACGTAATTTTTAAGCTCTACGCGCATACTATTTTACAACTAAAAGTAATAATGATCGACCTTGTTTCACTGTCTACACAAAGAGAATTGTACTAGAGAAAACGAAAAAATAAATAAAATCCGTATAAAGAGAGTAACGTCCCGTCCATGGAGATCAACGAGAGCTTTTACAGTAAAAGCGCATCGATTCCTCTTGCGTAACGAGCTAAAGCACCAATTATGTTAGGATTTCCTACGAGCGCCTGTCGAGTAAAGCCAATTTCCTTTGTTACTTCACTATTAATTAGACAGCTGATCATTAATCGAACTTTCAAAAACAATAATACCAATCTGTCGGTATTTTACCAAAAAAATATAGAATCTGCAAAAAACGTTATATTTGCCACAAGAACATTCTATCCATTTATATTACATATATGCATATACATTCGACATATTACATGAATATATATACACACACATATAATTCCAATCCTCCAAAAAATATACAATTGCGTAACTACATTTAAGCCGTATTAAAATATCAAAAAGTAACGCTTCCCAGTATATGAATGTTATATCGTTTTTGAAACAGCGTGTACAGTATGCCACGTGATATTGTATGTACATAAATATATATTAATATTGGAATATTTGAATAAAACCTCGTGATTCGAACCAAATAAATTATTTCCAACCCCCCTCGGTAGCTCATGAAGTCGCTACAGGTCTTTTCAACAGTAGTAAAATTATAAAAATTATTGATTATAAAAATAATTTAGAAAGCAGTAAATCTGCGGTTTATCACTCAGAATAAGTATAGAAAGAAGTATAGCCAAAGAGACTATCCTATACCATGGGGATACTTCCATAATTCATGACCAAAATGTAGCAAGGTTGTAGCGCAGATCTATGGTATACTTTTAGTACGCACTGAGTATAGCAAAAGTATAGCTTTCCGTAAGACCACTTACGCAACGTCTATCGCGAGTAAAAAAAATGAAAAAAAAGAAAAGAAGAGGACACTTACCACAGGATCCTCGTCCTCTTTTCATTTTTCCTTGGGTATTGTTTACGGGTCCAGTTCGTCCTTCGACAATTGAGGTCCGCTGACGCAAGAGCTTGAGGATTATGACCTTGGCGATTATTTTTGCACTACGCGTGGTTTTCGGATACGGACTGATTGTTTACTTGACTAGGTAAACACGCGGATTATTGCGCGCGAAATGACCATGTTGCAGATATTTAAATAGACCGATACACTGTGTTGCGCGTTTTTGGAAGAGGTGGTAGAGGGTGAAGGGTGTAGGGGGAGATGTTGTGAAATGGGCTGAAGGCCCGAGGCAAGAAACCTCAAGTAAAAGATGATGATACGATTAATGAATGATTATTAC
>JARQST010000136.1:119928-212420 GCA_030142225.1 Pachycephus smyrnensis
AGTGATACCAAAGTGATATCACGAAGAAGAAGGTTTAGCCCGACGGAAGAAATTGGGAAAATAGGTAACACAAAGAAGGAGAGAGTGAAATCAATTTAGTCAATCAGGGACCAGGTGGTTCCCGTAAACAGTAAAGAATGAATGAATCAGAAAGAGAACAAGAAGATGAACAATAAAAAATATACTTTAGAAAAGACATGAGAAGAAGACGTAGAAGCAATGAATGAATCAAAATAGACACAAAGGAAAAAAAAGGAAGAACGCTTTGTACGCGACGTCCAAATGTTTGATACAAGAGATCGGCTCGCGGAAGACTGAAGCTCCGCGCCAGTACATTCTTCCCGATACCACTTACTACCCCCACCCCCTAGAGTACTGATCGGCAAGCGCTGCCCTCCTACGACAAATTTTTCAATCAGACCAGTACAGGGATCGTCAACGATACTCTGAACCGGGCATGCATACCAATCGGTACTTAACAATGGTCTCCACTCCAAGGCATCGTTGACGCTCCCTGTACTACTCCTAAAGGATACATTTCGCTATTCTCAACTAGTACAACAAGCATGACTATGTCCTCTCTCATATCTATACAGATAAACAAAGACGCAATAATACTCGCGATACTCACACTGAATTTTGTTACCTAACCTTAAATCTTTCGCCGTGTAATTTTCTTGTACTGGCGCGTCTCTCGGTTGTCTGACAATAAAAATCTGATACTCAGTGCATACCCAAAAGTACAGCATAGATCTAAGCTATACCTGTATTAGATTTTACTGATAAATTTTACACTCGGGACATTTCTACGAACTATGCGTGAAAATGGTATACTTGCGTACTACGGTGAGGTAGAAAAAATAGATTTACCAAAAATTGATCAAATTTTTAATAAAGTTCGTCATCGTACAATAATAACGAATAAAGGTGTATACAGTGTCTATGAAATCTGACCGGTACGTTTGCATCGTTCTGTATAAATATATTATATATCGTGTATACGTAGGTGGGATATATTCGCGCTATTGTATCACTCCATTAAACATTCGCTGCAGTGCACTATAAACCACGATATAATCTCACAATGCGGTAAACACTGCCAAGTTAAACGAGCACGGACTGCAAGGGTAGAAGGGCAGTGGGAGGGTCTGTGGGACCTGTGCACTTTGTGTATACACCAAAATATAGGGGTAGGTCGTGTAATATATGTGAACGGCAAGGGTAGGATAAGGAAGGGCAGGGTGCGGAGCGCGCGTGGGGCTGTACAAAATAATTCTCATCCACGAACCGTAAAAGACGCCTTTATGGCCAATGATTTCCTATCTTGGAAAGCTCTGCGAGAGACGAGTGAGAAATAGAAAATAAAAAGGGATGAAGGAAGAAGGGAGAAGGGTAGGGGGTGAAGGGAGAGGGGGCGGAGGTTCAGTAAAAAAATATATAACCTGTCTGTATATCTATATATCAGTCAGTACGTAGCAATGAGAACATCCCCTTCTTGAGTCCTTTCAACGCAATAGAGTGAGAGGGGGTGGTTGGCTATTTTTAACGGCATCCAAACAACCCTTGCGAGAAGCCATTTATATTATTTCGTACTGCGGATCTTTTGATTTTCTTCTTTTTTTCGGGTATGAAATGACGCTTTGTATTTATTTTTATTCATCAGAGAACGCTTTTTATTTTAATTACTGTCTTTTCACGTGTTTTCTGCACGACGTGCGAGCGTTTTGTTCGGTTGTTGCTATTGATGGATCTTGTTTCTTTTGCTGTTACTATTTTTTTTTCTTTTAACAGGGATGCATATTCTGGTTTCAGTCTTTCGCAATGAATTCACAGTTTGCACTAAGACACTTTGTAAAGGTTTCGCAGCTGCGTTTGAAAAAGTTTTTAAAGAGAAGCCAAGCCGACTGCGTGTTTCGCGTGGGTAGTCGAGTTTTAAAATTGGCGCCATGTTTTTCCTTTGAGCTATAACGAAAAGTAACGTATGGCGAATGGACGTGATTCTTCTTTTTTTTCATACAGAAAGCAACATTTTTACCATGCAAAAATATCTGCTATTCGCAATAAATGTCTGATACATCCAATAATGGAATTTTGCAAATTTTTTATTATAACTTCTTTTTTAAATCCCATTAAGCACACGTCATCTCAATTTTTATCGTAACGTCAAAGGATATTAAAAAATGAAGAAAAAAATCAATTAACGTCTCTATCACGTAAAATCCAAAATAAATCTACTATGTGACAAAACCTCGCAGAATTTATTACGTTGTGCAAAATTTATACGCATAACAAAGTTGACTGCTGCACCGTAATTTGTTTCGTTGTCTTAACGCTATGGTTACTTCCTACTAACTTCCAGGCCTGCATATTACAAGCCTTGAAAATGCATCTTACAACGTGGTTATCTCATAGAACATAAGAAAATATACCGAAACGTATAACCAAAAAAATTAATTAACCCCCAAGTAAAATTCAATCGCTATAATCCATAATCGAAATATCGATCGTCTTCATTGATTTACCATAAAGAGGTGTATCCAGAGTAAAAATCGCCGCACAGTTGCAACGTAAACACAAAGCCGTGGTAGCAGCTACCACGGAATGCTTCTCGAAATTCCAACAACAGCAATTAATGAACTCTAATTAACAAACATCAGCGCAATCAACAAAGGCAGCGCGGACGGCAAAATGAAACGTAAACAACCCCGCAAGCTCTAAAGCACATCTAGCCAGATAAATACAGGAAAATTAAAAAAAGCTCTTAAACACCATTAAAAGAAAATTTATAATAATTAAATACTACAGATACGTATAAATATAATTATTTTTCAAAAATTCGTCAATAACATTCGTCCTCAAAGTCACGTCTATCAAGGCGGCATTTAATCATCAAAGCTTTCGTGGTTGCAATTTTCAAAAATATATAATTAACAGTCAATTACTTTTCAACCCCCCGCCCCGTATCAAGTGCTCAATTTTAATTTGTAATCGATCTTCGATAATCCGACTACATGACATAATTATCCCCGTTAAGCTCTCCCCTGCGCTTGATAGTTGTTATTTTTTATCAGAGCTTTCCACTATCAGATTATACTCGTTTCACCCCTATCAACCCCCTAGGATACCCATACGGAACTACCATCACTACTACCCCACTTCAGTGCGATATCGATTATCTCTAATTACTCTCATTAGTTACGCTGCCCTCATCCGCTTCGGCTCGCAAGATCGGACTCCTCCCACCCCCAACCCCTTCACCCCCACCCCTACCACCATCGTCAGGTGATATCATTCGTCCGAATTGCGAAATCGGGTAAACCGCTTTTAATCCCGATTCTCCGATCCCATATGTTCAACCTGTATTATTGGCCAAAGGCCACCCCCCCTTTCCCCCTCTATAATCCCCCTCTCACCGTTTCAGTATCCGTAGAATCACGAGCTTACCAGCAATTAGCCTTACACATTGGAAATATAATGGGTAAACCATTAAGCTTACTGTTTGTAATTAAAAAAAGGAAGGATAATTCGATAAGAACATTTTGATAGCAACGATAAAAATTAGTAGCAGGGTATTTGATGGTGAAATTCTTTATTTTTCAAAATACGGGAAAATTATTATTTCTTATCTGACAGTACCGTAGAGGTCACCGGGTGAAATTTTGAGAAAGCCTGTAACGACGACTTTACATCAATGTGATTGCTAGGGGTAGATAAATGTACGTTCCTCTCGTCAAACGCGTAACGTATCATTTGATGGCACCCTGTACCTTTGAGGGATGAAGATCAAACACATTCCCGCTTTTGCGTTATCAGTCTTATCAGCGTCTATATCCACGATCACGATTAACCCGATATCGAATAGACACAGGGCATAGTTTCATCCCCCACAATCACTTAACTGACCTACCCCACATTTATGCAACACCAATTACAAAATACCCGAAGGGATGAAGCAAGACAACCACGCTCTAATAAATCAATAATAAAAATCCACCAATTACAATAAAAAAAAAACTCGAATACTTGTTGATTAATTAATTTCCCCAAAACATCCCTTATTATTCATCATAAAATTTTCATCGACCTAATTATTTCGATCTAACCCAATTAGCCACCCGCTAATTACCAAAACCAGTTTCTTGATAAATAATACCAAAGTCCAATATCGTAAGAACGATACAACGTACAGACACTTATAGATGCGTCGACCCGCGTCGCGACGCCGGCATAGAAACGTATCAATACCCAACGCCACGATAAAGACGACAGCCCCGATACGTATCGATACGCGCGAACTACAATATTATAAGGGATGCTCAATCACATTGAATGTGGCAAGCGTCCAATAGCCACGAATTGATAGTCAGTTAACAAGACACTTTGTAGGAAGCAAGCTAATGCCACGAAGCTTCGAAAAAGGGGGTTGAAAAGTATCCGCCCCAACCCGTGCCGCTAACAACCCCTATCCGCCATAGCGAAAGGGTGTAAGAGTGTAAATTAACGAATTACCTTCGCCAGAGGGCAAATGAATTCTCCAAGGAATTAAATTGAATCCCGGGGTGTTCGTTGAGAAGATACAAAAAAAAATGATAAAAAAAATAACGAAAAATATATATATATGCTATAAGAAATAAGAATTTACAGGGCGTGAAAAATCGAGCGCTCAGAAGGGTTGAAGAACTCATTGTCAGTACTTCGAGCGCACTCGAGATACCACCGCCAGGGCTGTTACGGGATTGGGGTGAGAAACCAACCCCTGGAGGTTAAATGCAGACTGCACTTCTCATCCCCTATCCGTACCACCCTCGGCTCTTTAAGCCAGCTTCGATAAAATTCAATAAAACTCCACAGACCCGAGTCTATACATTTCACCCCCTCGTGTACAGAGGGATTGGAAGTTTCTCCATTTGCGAAAAGTTACCCCTACCACCACCATCCCCATTTTCAATTCCTAAGCGAAAATCGACGGGCAAAAAAAATTCTTGCAAAAATTCATGCTAAGGACGTATCGAGAAAATCATCAATCGTATCACCAGGATGAAAATTGCAATGATTAATCGCAACTGGGTGATCAATTAATTGCTAATTAATTGGATCAGCCATCTATACTATTATACTATAGTCGTATAACCAGGCGCGAATAGTATGACTATATAGTATTAGCAATTAAATGATGATCCTTACGTGCGAATCGGTGGGGGTGCGAATATTTCGCGTAAGTAGGGAATATGCGAAATATATATCTACCTATATATATTTATATATACGTATAAATATAGGTATAGATTCGCAAGATGGGTGGCGGTTTCGTACGGCTATCTCTCCTAGTACGGAACGTAATAACGAGACGCACCATTACGTATTCCAACGTGGATGTGCTCTGCAGAAATTCCGCTCACGAGTGACGCAATTATACATAGATATACTATAGTCTATTACACTATAGATATTGGAATATAGATGCATCTATGCACGTAGTGCGAAATGGAAGGCGCGTACAAGTTTCCCCCAATAGCTGAGGGCAAACACCTGATATACTTGATATATATATATATATATCGCGTTATCTATACTATATCTTGATTAGATGATAACGAGAGTAAACGAAGATGCACGCAGCATCCCTCTGGTATAAAAATAAATATATGTATAACGGGATGGCAAAAAAACAAATTATATAAATATTATACAGGTGGAGTATAATAGTCGGATATTTTGTATATTTTGATATCAGTGGTTAATGATAAGAGATATATCAGATATTGGCAATAAATAATATTGTTGCGTTAAAGGTAATTAATCGATTTTTATATATATATTTTTATTGTTTAAATAATACTTCATAGGTACTCACGTTACGTATTGTGGTAAACGGTGAGTATTTGCTGACGTCTGTTATCTCTTATCGATACGTCATGACGTCACGACGGCGTCGGCAGTAGGTCGCACAATTCACCAGTTACGTTAAATCAAATTGGAGCATCCGACGTTCACCAACTTTTCACCGCGAACATGTTCACGACGTGAACGTTCACACTTTTTCAGCACTGATTTTCCCTTTCGTTGCTACGTTTCCACGTTTTTTTTTCTAGATTCTTACTTTTTCTTCTTTTTTTTTTGAGGGGGGTAGGGGGTAAACCTTGAACCCCTGTTTTTATGCCTACATCCACTCAGGTCTTCACTGTCGTTACGAGCACGATATCAGAAATCACTGTTCACCGTAAAAATAATGAAAATAAAGGACTCGCCACACTGCACGACCGATTTGAATTTTTTTTATGTACGCCGCGTAAAGAATTTTATGCTTTTTTTTCTTTATTGACGATCTCGATTAAATTATGATTATAAAATAAAAAAACTAATTTTATCCGCACAATTTATCGTATATACTCTACGCGTGTTATCGTATAGGAATCGAACTTTTCCCGAAGGACTGTAGGAAATTTAACGAGATATCCTTTCGCTTCCTGGTTGCGACACACTATAAAGCTTTGTATCACACTGAACCGTATGAACTATACGGAGGAATATATCGCCCCGTCGTGTGGATTATCTTTGGGAAATAAAAATTTTGATATTACACATTTTATTTGGATGCTTTATATTTTTCTTTGTATTACTTTTCTCTCGCCTTTTTTTGTTTCGCAATGTTTTATTTGCGTCGTTGCGATTTCGTTTGTTACTCGCTAATTTCGCGGGAAGGGAAATTATCAATTGCTAATTATGCATCGTCCTTAATTGGAATTCCAATGTGTGTCAAGAGATCGCGAGAGGATCTTTTATGACTTTCGCGAAATGTTATCTCCTTTACTTTGATGACCGGGTGAGTGGGCGTGACCCAATATCACTGTAGTTCAAATTACAAATAACCGTTTAATATCATTAAAGGACGCGTAATTCAATTATATTACATTTTTTGCAAATTCATTTAAAGATTTAAGTTTCTTATACGATACAGGACTGTTTGGATATCTTCAACAATTGATTATCGATTATCACAAGAATAAAATTTCTAATATTCACCAGGAAGTTTCTACCTGCGCTTCGCAGTAACACAGTAAGTGCTATAAGAAATTTCAAAATAATAAAATATTCAAAAGTTAACACCTCACACTGTATAAGAGAGTCATTAACGCGTTGAAAAATTTCACAGTTAAAAAAACCGCACGAAACAACAATATTATTTATCCAAACAATATCTTAGTATTCACCATCAAGAATTTTCGCACGAAATCCTCACGTGTCAAAAACAAAAAAAAATCACTCTGTACCATTCATAGGGGATGAACTAGAATTTTTGGAACGATAAGAGTCACTGTCAAAATCCATGTAAATGAAGTATAGCGCGTTTCAAAAAAAGTGCTCGCACTGTGCCCTCCGTCTGCAACGACGGCCGAGCCGTCACTGACTGTACGGGATCTCCGTAAGAAATGTTCCACCTTGAAAAAAAAATCAAATTTCATCCCTTAAAATTGTCACAGTTTCATTCCTGGATAGAGGCGTTACAACCGAAAGACGTGTAAAAAACAAAAAAAATTATTCACTCGAAATTCAAAAGCGTGAACGATTAAAAGCCCGCGATAGGAAAGCTCTAAGCTTGTATCCCACTTGCTGCCTGTTACGGGGTTCGCCAAAGGACTGCCCCGAGTACCGCGGCAAAAGCTACAGCGCACCACGTCGACGCATTGGCTACCCTTGTCGCCCGAAGCTCTTTCATCCCCTAACTTGAGTTTATAGCGCGACACTAGGAGACAAGCTGATTTGATATGCGATATGAATGAAGTAGCAATTAAAAATAGTGCAAAGCTAAATCCCCCCAAAAAAATGACCAAAATTATATTTACCTTGAAAAAAAAAATTCAAATATTTTAATATATCACTGAACAACGTGTAAACTTAATTTTAAATATAATCGTCAATATATCTAATTGATATATATATATATTTCTGTAATTATATCTGTTTTTGTGTTATATCGATTACGTAAATTTATCTTGTCACGTTATACTTGTTTTGTTTGTACCAAACAACTTGGTTTACGTAAAAGCAATGAAATTTACTGTATAGTAAACCTGAACTGACGTTCAGGTTTCATTTCCGTCTCAAATTTGAATTTCGATCGATGCTCAACCACCCGTACGCGACTGTAGTCCGTTGGATGTTTGATATGACGAAAGCAGGAACGTTGATTTGCATAGTGACTTGAGCACCGAACCGGAAGGACACGCATCCTACCGGCAAGACAAGAGAGAACAGTTGAAGCCTTCCGGGCATCAAAATGGCGTCTGACTCTGTGTTTCCTATTCCGAGCAATCTGACTGTTCTGTGTTTCTTGAGAGGAAATATTGCGGGACCGGAATTTCATAGGGTGAATTACGTGGAAGTTTGAAAGCTTTGTGTATACAGTCAGACAACTACTGTTAATTAATGGAAGATACGATAACGTTAATACAAAACAATGGGCGGTTGTTGAATACCGGAAAGACGGTGAATGACGAATCGGATTGTTTTCAAGTTGTTTGTGTGAATTAATACGTCTCGAGCTTTTTCCTTTTTTTCCAAAAAGATTAATCAACGCGTCGGAAGCACTGTGAAACTTTTGAGTTTAAGATCGCGAAAGATCAGAGGGAAAAGTTTATCGAGAGTTTTAGACTGTTGACTCACTGAAAATCAGGTGGGAGTAACTGACTTCCGGTGAAGATGATTGACGCGGTTTAACGATCCTCTGTTACTGATGTTAAAAATTCTTTTTTCTTTTTACAAAGTTGGAAAAAAATTATTCATCTTATAAAACAGTAGAGGCGATTGAGATAGGTATTTTAAAAATAAATCAAGGTAAAGTATCGACTTTCAAGATAAATTTGAAATATCTGTTGCGCGTGATGTTTAATTAAATTTCTCATTGACTTTTAATAATCTCAAGACTAATTGAAGAAACGATGACTCACGGTCATGAAGTCTATAATTAAAAAATAAGCCAGCGTGTAAATTCAATAAAATTCACTTTCAAAACCGTCGAAAAATTTTGTCACCACATTTTGAAAATTAAAGATTGCACAAGAGTCTCGTGACTGACAGACGCGATTCACAAAATGATGATGATTTCGTCAAGGTTTTATGTCGCATGACTCAAAAACGAGGAGGAAGAAAAATAACAAGAAGAAGAATAAGGTAGAAGATACAGAGGATGAAGAAGGTGTACGGAGGTGGCACCTTCTCAAGTATAAGCGGAGGGGGAACTGATTGATGGGCAGCATCGATCAGTCTTTCGCAAGCAAGCTACGTTAACTTTATATTAAATACTTCATCATTTTCGAGGCCGTTATATCGCTTATACCGATTCTCGTTACACCAGGCATCGTCCCAAGCCAAGAGACGCCATTGAAGTGGGCGCTTTTAATATTTATTTTAAAATCACCCACGCTTCACCTTTTTTTTTTTTAAATCTCAACGAGAAAATGAGCGACAGCCACGCTTTAATTACGAATTCGTTTTTATGAATTTTTTTTTAACAAAAATCTCTATACCACTTTCATTTTCATTTGTCAATATATCCCACGGGTCCAACAGCTCTTTCTCATGCCCTCCCCTCACAACTTTCGTAAGCGCGGGAATATTAAGCGATTTCAAAGTCGACCAGTTTGGCAAGACGTTATTTGGATTATTTCCAAGAAATTTCTCCCGATGACGTCACCTTGCTGTCGTAAGAAAAATTCACGGAATCCTTTAGCGCTTGGATATTCCTGAATATTATTTCAAAATTAAATCGAATTTCGAAAAATAGGACTTTTTTCTATCTCATTTATACGAAAGAGGAGATATTTAATTGTCCCGTGTTACAATTCAGCTAGTTAAAGTCTCTGAAATTTATTAAGCCGTCAATGTCTTTGACAGCTGTCAAAATCACAATTGATTCACCACACGCGTCATTCCGCGGAGATAAATTTTCTACAAGAAGCCACGAAGAAATCATCGATCCCACTTGTCGTATTCGAGGAAAAATCTGAAAGGCACAAAGGAATCCCTTAAAGCCTGGATATCAAGAAAAAATTAATCTTCGTGCCACTGACAGTTGACAACTTGATTGAATATAGATAAACGACCAATCGACCAATCAATACAACACGACTACAATTCACATTCATACACAACTAACATCCTCCACCCCCCCCCCCCCACCCCCCAACAATAACAATTAATCATAACTTTTCTTTCCTAAGTATCTCCACCAAAAAAATCTTATAAATATTCACAATAGTAATTCCCTATAAAAATTCAAAACGTAATCCTTTGATCGAATCGATATCATCAATACCCTATCACAGACGTATCATCAATTACCAAACAACGTCAACTATCACACAGTAACGCACACTGCTATTATCATTGTCTGATAAATCAATATTGCCAATGGCTAATTTATCGATTGATATCTACATTGATAAGGAGGATAAAGAGAAGCGGGAGGGGTTAACAATCGATTTCAACAGTATAACCCAATTGTCCCGAATAATCGAAACAGTTTTACGAATTAACATATAATTTGCATTATTATCTCAACAATCAAAATTATTGTTCAACTCGGTTCCTGACTGATTACAAACCCCATTGATTTCAAGCGCATAGTATTAATTGACGCGAAGGGTAGTTCTTTTGGGGGGTGGTTAATACCAAACAATCCCCCTACAACTTCTGCGATCGTGTTAAATACAGAATAGTAGAAGCTATTGGTAAAGAGGATGTAAACATGTACAAGTATGTACAAGTATGTACATACGTTTTCATATGTGTTATCACGAGTGGATAGCGGTTAGCAAGGCATCAACAGGTGCTGTCGGTCTGGTTGTTTCACTTAATATGTTTGTATCCTGAATTGGTATCCAGGTGGGTCTGAAAAATCCTGTAAGAAAAGAAAATAGAGCTAGAATTCGAACAATCCAAAATATTGTCATTCAATTATTTCTCTTGGCCGATTGTTGCCGTTGGACGGACAATAAATTTTCAGGGATACGAATAATAATACTGATTCGATATAAATTAATTGTGTTTACCAATTACAGAAGTATTTTCGACGAATTGACGTTGAACGTTCGAAATTTTCTTTTGTTTTGATAACACGTCGAGTATTCGCGAATTTCATTATTGACAATTAGGTATGACTGAGTGTAGTTTGAGAGCGAGGTTTTATCGATGGGCTTTGATTTAATTAACTATGTGTAATCAGAAAGAAAATTGTAGGATTTTTTTTTGGTTTATTGAAGACAGACAGAACTGGGACTAGTTTGTTTTACGATAGTGACGTTTGTGCGAGGAGAATTTGTTTGTCCATTAGTTTTTAACAATAGCGTTTGTATCTGGTATTTCATCAAGTTGGCTGTCTGCTAAATTGTAATGCTGAAGTGGACACGAAGAAGTTTTCAGACTGCAAATAGCTGGGAGGGTCCAAGGCTTTTGTAAATTGTACAGCTTGTTAGTGGATTTTAGTTCGGTTAGTTTATTTATGTTTAAACATTGCGAATTTTTAAGGTTTTTATTAAAACACAAAATTCATGGGGGAAAGTGTATTTAGTTGATCACGAATAAAATCGTTGTCTATGATCGTTATGGAAAATATAAAATACATGCGTACTTTGAGACTCAATCCTGTTTCCCAAATTCTGATATTCAAATACAATCTTGATCAGAGAGTGAAAAAAAATTTCTAATTATACTTAAATATGATTTTACATAATTTTCTGTGTAATACAGTAGTTATTAGGCAAATTGGACATGACTCGAAATTCACTTAATTTAACCCTAAACGAATACTCCAGGGGTTCCTTATCACCCCAATGCGACTTCCATTGGTTGCCATTTGTGTACAGACGTTTTCGATTAAAATGCAAGTAATAACCATACTGAAAAGAATTTATTGCTTAATCATACTAAAAGTAAGCTAATTGAGTAATTAACATTATGTCAAAAAAAAAAGCAATAGAGATAGTAAGCCTAGGGAATTTTACTGGTACAGTGAATAAAGGCGAATGTAAAAGATTTCCAAATTTTTGAAATTCATTATTCATTATCCTCCAAATCGTATCTATCTTCAGGGTCCAAATTTCGCCATCGAATTGCAATAGCTGATAATGAAGCTGCATACGGACCAATAAAACCGTACCTAATAGACAGACGTGTCGCCCTCACTTTCGACCATATTAATAGTTCATAGGGGTCGGTGAAATCATGTCACCGACACGGGGTCAAACTACCCCAAAATACTGACACAGAGATGAAAGGGATAACATGGCATCTACATAATCGAAAGTTGCGATTTACATGAATTTCGCAAAGTTCCTCAATCAGCAGTGTTTAAAAAAAAATAAATAAAATTATTTCATTCAAAAATGGTCGTCCAATAAAATTGTCTAATTATTCCAAAAACATTCTATATATATATTCCACCCCCCAACGGTCTGTTCCCCTTCCATCATTTTGTTACTCACCATCCAAGCCATTTAATTTGCCTAACACGTAGCAAAAGTGGCCCACGACTTGTAGCCTACTTAGTAGACAATCTACTTCGTGTAACAGAAATGTAGATTCCCCCCCGCAATTCGCGAATTTGAATGCAACGAACTCGACCATTCACAGAAGGATTTCGACTTTGCTCCTAAAGGGGTAAGTTGTTTGGCATCCATTTGGCGGCCAGGCCAGAGAACCGCCAGACCATTCCGAGATTGAATCCCACAAAACTAGCGTGCCCCCTCGGCTTTATAATTAATTTATAATACCTCTAATTGCACAACCACGTCGGATGTGGCTGTCCTGGCATTTAATTTGTTCACTAATTAAACAGACTGCGCACTGGGGTGTAGGTTATATTCACTCGTTCCCTTTTACCATCCCCCGTAACATTTTCCTCACTCATTTAGACCATCCCTCTTCTTGCGTCGCCATTTCAAACTTCCTCGACGAATTTCACTTTGGGTCTTCGCATTCGCACGTGTCGTACCTGCAAAATCAGTTGTGGTTTTAAACAAATATTCAGAGGACCATATACGCAGCATCCCTTGGTTCAAGGGTGTCTTTTGTTTCATCAGGTCCGAATGGTACCGGTGACCTTTCTTCTTTTAGGATGAATTACAAAAGATTTTGGAATTTTTTTTACTATTTTTCTTTCTCTCACTTACCTACCCCTTTCACCACCTACCAATTTTTTTAACTCTACTTTAAGTGACGCATTCCTGTGTAAAGCTAGTCGGAAAGAGGGTTGTCTGACTGGTTTATAAGGGATGAAGATACGCTTGTCAGACTTAAGTCAGACACTAACCTTGACTTGGTTGTCGGTAACCTGACAGAAAGTCAGAGAGCATGAGGTTAGCTACTAGCTCAGTCGCCATGACAGCTAACTGGCTCAACCGTGAAAGAAATAAGCAATTCTATTGCGACAATGGCGTTAACGCTCCACCACGTGCAAACTGAGACAAAACCAAAGTAAACTGAAAACCAGACCAAACGAAATGGTGACGTCAGCTTACAGTTCAAAGGTTAAAGAAACACGAACGAGTACACTAACGTCCATTTCATCAAAATTCAATTAATTCACAATCATCACGGTATCTAATAAAATTTCACAGCTACCCCAAAGCATTTAGAATCCAAAAAAGTGCAAGGAAAGATACCTATAAAAATCCCCGAAAAAAGTAGACGTAACAAAAAATATTTTTTTGACGGTTAGTTCGGATTTCCATCTTTTCTTTTTTAATACAAAAAAGAAACTAATGATACATTTAACATTTTTATCGTGGTAAGAGAAATTATTTACGAGCACGCTCTTCCATGGAGTTATAATAAATAGTATGGCACAAGTCTGAATACTCGAGAAACTATGGTATTACGAGGAAATTGGCTCGGCGCCGCTTGCCGAGTAATAAACAATTCAGTAATGTTTTTGGGCTCATTTCCATTTTACCAGAACGATCCATACGCGAAAGTACTAAAGATGCTGTAGCAGCTCCGTGCAGGCTTTTAGAATCACACTAGAATCCTATTACTTTTCGATAATATTACGCAAAATGTACAATTTCATATGATCCATTTAATTCTCTAGTAAATGACCCTTATACTCGTTCTCTTGTATATCTATTCACGTTTCAATATACTAATATACGAATGCAAAAAAAAGTATATATCCAATGCAATAATCGATATATCGAATTATACATTTTTTTTCACTGGATTTTGATTAATGAAATATTTTCAACCTCTCTCATTGGCACTTTATATTTTTCAAATATCCGTATATATCAAATATAATAATATAACAATGGGACCCAGCGTATATCGTATATCAAGTCCCCTTTGTACAGGACGCGCGTAAATGTTGCACCTGAACAGGTTGGACAAAATTTTTGAAAAAAAAAAACAACTTCCACATATGAAAATTGACATATATGTTTGCCGACCGTACTCAATTTTCAAAAGCATAGAGAAAAGTGTAAATTATATGCGTTACGTTTGTCGCCCTCTGATCAAAAACCATATTAGATAATTAACAGCCGGAGGCTCGTTGTTTTCAAAAAATAATTAAAAGACGGTACGCGATATGGACAAAAGCTCGTATAAGAAATATCACGCGATAATTCCTATTGTAGAATTTTGAAAAATAAAATTGCATCTCTTTGAAATACGTGTTACTCCGTCCATTAGGTATATCATGGAACTATCGTATAACGGAGGAAACATAAAAAAAAGAAATTTCGAATGAAAATCGAAACAATGACTTGTCAGAAATAATAAAAAATAAATAAATAAAGTATAAATCAAAAAGTCATTTAGCTCTAAGCCAAAAGATAATCGATTAAACGATAATTGCCGAATTTCATATAAACTGACAAAATGAAATCGTTAAATCCACAAAACCCAGTTGAGAATGACTCTAGTTAAATAAAAAAAAGGTCCAATAATCGATAATCGATTAACAAAATTACTCAATGCTAAACTGTTCCCACTAGGTGCACGTATCCCAACCGAATCACGGTAGTTGAAAATCAGTTTATTACGACTACGTGATTCAATAACGCAGCAACCATCATAAATAACTAAATTCCCTAGAATGCATCCTAGGGAAATTAATACGACGGTGTCACGTGTCTAGTGGAAAATCGAACACGCTATCACAATCCAATGCGGTATAACTATAATATATATATATTCCTTCACGTTTGCGGTTTCCGCACTTGTTACCAGCTACACTCGACCACGCCATTCGCATTCAGAGAAGTTACAGCACAGTTAACGTAAAGCGGACCAATTCAGTAATTGGTCACAGTTGTTCGACCGTTAGAGGAAGTTCCTCGTTTATGATCATAGAAAGACGTTGAAATCCACGTAAAACAAAAATAGGTAAATATTCGAAAATATCAGTTACCGTAAAAAGAATTTCTTTCGAATTCCATTGCCTTTGAAAATATAATGGCGGACCTGCAAGTCCTTTAAGATTGATTAATCGTATCGATAATTGTAATCCCAGAGGATTGGAGTATCGGAACACGTAACTGGTGGTACCATTTTGCTGATATATATATATATATATATATATATATATATATATATATACACAGTATATACCTTTGTATATAACTTCCTTGTTACCTAGTTACCTCCTTGCGATCCCGTCGATAAAGCCAAATCCAGCACTTCGATAAATCCAACTGAAACGAGAGTAATTCAAGGCTCACCCTGTATATAACGTGTCGTTAAACCAAAATGGACAGTGACTACCTGCCGTGTAACTATAGTAGTTTATTTGTATCGAAATTAGGAGTATTTTCAATTCTTAAGGGTCGTAACAGTTCGATACTGCAAACGATTCGTGTATACGAATTTGTGATACAGGAGTCGTGCCATATCGATGAATCGATATAGAGCAAGATACGAAAGGTAATATGTTATCGTAAAATCTATACGATAACTCGCTGAGTACTGGAAGTAGAGTAGCGATAAACATTTAGTGTTCAGATAGTCCGAAATTGAAAATTAAAAATTTTGATATAGGTAATTCAATTTTATGGGATACCGTGCGGATGAAATTTAAGGATGAAATTTAATATTTCTTTACGATTGCCTTTCGTCGTATCTTCGTCATTTGCCATCAATAGAATTTTTCCGTCAATTTTAGTTTTTAGTGTTTCTTACACTTCAGTTGAAGAACCCTGTACGGGTAAACGCGAAACGTAAGTTGAAACTTAAAGTGAAACGGCACTGGTACAACAGTTACTTGACTTTTGCCAACTGCAAGTTTTATAGTTGAAGAGTGGCTCTGATTTTTTAATGAAACAACAAAAGTCCGTGAGTATCATTCGGCAGGAAGGTAAATTCCCCAGAGTAAAAAACAGAGTGATAAGTATGATGAGAGTGGATAAAAAAAAGTCCCTCTTAAAATCCCACCCCTCTAACGTTAAACAACTATATGTATAGGTAGCGACTGACAAGATGATGAATTCGTTAAGTTTTCATGGATAATTTGAAAGACTAGTAAACCCGATGAGAAACGAATTTTGCCAAAGAACCGGATCCACTCTGAGCGGAAGCTCGGAGGAGCGAGCCATCTTCTTCTTTTTCTTTTTTCTTTATTACGGAAAAATAAATCCGCAAGCCCGTCTCGTTCAAACAATACAGCCCCTTGGGGCGAAGGGTTGAGCAAACAATCAAAATCCACGTGACGCGACGGAGACGTATCGTTGATTCTGAATTGCCAGCCATAAAGATCCCCGTGGGGTGCAAGGCGAATCGTAAAAGCGTCCTATTGTGGACTGGAAAGAAGGTTAGGTAACCTTAAAAATTTGAATTCCATCGTCGACGTTCATGCCAAAAGTAGCAGAGGATCGACGCATAAAACTTTTCAAGTAGCCATATTCGTCGGGTCACCGTGTGTCGAGAATTGATTTGCTCTGCCGAGTTTTACCGCTAGAAGGCGCCACGGTCGATGTCCTCCCGTACTTCGGATATTGGTCCCAAACAAAAATGATAAGGAACTTACATAAATCTCGGATACACCTTTGATACCAAGATGAGAGGGATCTTGGTGAACGTTCACGTAGTAAAATGGACGATAACGGAAGCTAGAAAATGATTAAGATCGTCTTAGCAAATTGTAACTGCACCGGGTGTAACGGTTAATTGGAGAAACTGCGATAATGAGGGAATTAGCGGTTTCGCGATGGGAATTTCTCGGGTAATGCTAGGTAACCTATGTTACTTGCCAGGTAGGTGCCTATACATATATATAATGTATATTACGTGTATATATATATATATATATATAGACACAGGTACTACGATGCTACGAGGTAACCATGGCCAGTACCAACAGAATTTGGTTGGTCCATTAGATGTATCGAATGCGAATCATATATGCTGACCAAGGCGTGCATAGGTAGACGTTATCTCTAGATGAATATAGTATAGTAGGTGAATCCCGTGGGAAATACAGAAAACAGATAGAGCAGCAATATGGGCAACGCATTAGCTTAGGTTATACGAAGGATTCACAATAGGATCCTGTATTGGTTTAGCCAGTGACGAAGTTATACGTGCTGCTAATGATCACTTGGTTAATTGACTTTCATTTATTTCCATATTCCAATGGGAGTCATTAAATGGATTGATCGGAGGCAATGTTTGTCTCTTGTCACTGAAAAAGTCATATGGATTAATGAGGATGAGAAAAAGTATATATAATACCGGTATATCATAGAGGGTGGTACAATGAGAAAATATCCTTGTAATTTGTTCCCTTTTAAAAAAATTGGTTAGTCTCCTCGTGCAGATGATAATTTTGAAATTTATCCACGGCCGAGGTTGTGGATGGAAGAAAAAAAAAAATGGCTGGCATAATTTTCTTTTAAGCCGTCTCATCCACTCGGAAGCAGTCTCTCGTTGGCACCCCGTAGAGTTAAGGGGGATGGGAATGAAGTGGAGGACTATGCGTGTCAGCCATAATCGCCCTGGTGCACAATTTATGAATGATTCAGGACGGGCAAAGCCCCGTTAAAGTGGATGGCGTCGTTCGGACAGCTTGCGCAGGAAAAGCTCCTTACGATTTCGCACGATCTAGTCTCGCAGAGGAGGGTGGACGGTGGGACGCTTCCATTGTGCCATTATTTCGGATCGTATTTCCGTTATGCGATGCGTGACTTCCGGTGAACAGAAGGAAACGAGCGTAGCGACGATTCTCAGGTAGAAGGAAGATGCTGCGCCCAACTGAATACACACAGTATAAATGTTTTCTTGGTTTTTTGTTTTTTATTAAAATCTTTATTTTCATAGCGTTCTCCTAAATAATAATTAACATAACCTAATACGAAAAGTCTGGATTGAGAGAAAATATAATGTTATACTAGAAAAAATTTCTTTTTTAACTTCAAATCAATAAATGGTAGTATACATTGGGATAGCGTAAGTCCGCAGGGGGGATAATCCTAAGCTTTATAGATCGATGATGAGATGATGATACTGTCGAGTGATTTGTGATTAGGTTAGGGTTAAGGTATGCAAGTGTGTCGGACCAAGGGATGACGCATAGGTAAATATATGAATAAGTAGGTAGAAGTTAGGTTAAGTGTTCTTTCGGATGCGTGTGGATAAGTGATTAGGAATAGAAGTTCGGATAGGTATAGGTTTAGAATCGCGAGCAGAGAAACAAAGAGACGCAGTGTACACCTTGTCGCAATGATCATTAAGAAAGACACGAACGATCAGAAAGGTCATCGATGACTCGGCTAGAAGGTGCAAAGAAATTTTTTCGTAATCCCAAAAAGCTTTCTATACAAACGTTTACCGTCGTCCTTTCCTTTTTTCTTTGTCTCTCTTAACGCGCATGCGCACTGGCCAAACGTCACGTGACAAAGTGACTCTTCGTATCTTCGACGCAACCCGCGTTACACTCGGAATTGAATAATTCAAGAATTAAATGTCGTATCATATACTTAACACGGCATACAAGGCCTACATCTAGAGTCCAGAGGGTGGGCTTGTCTGGGATAACGACAAGTCGAGAACAGGAACAATCAATGAGTTCCAAAAAAAAAAAGAAAACGACTTCCCGACGAGGTTGAAGAGAGTTATGAAAAAAAAATATAAAAAAAAACGTATAAAAAAGAAAGAAATACACGAGAGCAGACGAAAGGTGAAGGCGAAAAGAAGTTAGAGAGTTGGAAATCTCTCGTTCTTTTTTCTTTCTAATTTACGGGTAGTTTCAAAACTACCTGAGGAAGAAGGGCGTTCGACATCTCTTTTTTTTTTTTACAACGGTCCTCAAGGCGTGCGGAAGCCCCTTCTTCGTCAAGCAAGCTTTGAGCCTGAGCTCGCGAACGTTCGATCGGTCCCGTGTCTCGTCTTAATCGTGTCCCACGCTATAAACAAGGAATTTACAATCACATCAATTATTCAACTCACCAGATTGCGCACATTTAACTTATAAACAGTCGTTGGAAACTTAAGGATATCATGTTTTTTTTTCTTTTAATAATAGTTATTATTTTTGCCACAAATATGTCCGTAGGATACCTACTTCAAGCTTGGTAATTCGTTCGTATTTGCAAATATCCATCATTGAAAAAACGTTCTCTCTACTGTTTCGTACCTGAAAATACGTAAAAAGACAGCCGGTTAATCGTGAACTCACGGAGAACGGTGTTTCTTTCACAAAATTGCAAGGGCAGTATCTCTCCCCCCCCCCCCCTCTCCCTCTCTCTCATTAACCTTATAATTGCAAAACAACTAAAGCAAATCGATAAATTGAATGACGATAACACGCGGAATGTATTCCTCAAGTGGAGCTCGAACGTTTTCTATCGCTGACCGAAGGTTGCGGACTTAAAGGATAAAAGTAAAAGCAGGTCCCGTCAGTCGGCATTTAAAACTCGCAAAATATTTGTAGCAAAAATAAATGGAAATATTTGCACGCGCACAATAGTCGCATCGATTAACGCAATATTGATTTCTTTTACACAGTAAACGTTCGAGCACTACCGTGACGTGACGCGTTCGCAACCGTGTATAATCAATCGAATTGGATATTTAATATTCATGATCACGCGACGCGTTGGTCGTCGATTACGTCCTTATGCAGCATCCACATGCCAGCGCTGCACCACAGTGATGATAGGAAAACTGACAGGTTTGACGGATAATCGAATGAAGATGTCAAATGAATGAAATCGACGAGACGGTACATGCGATTTTCAGCGAAGGAAATTGGTATCGAGAAAAATAATAAAGAAGAAACAATAAAAAAAGTAATATATGCATAAACGTAGAGGTTCATTCAAAATTGACACAAAACCAACTGAACTTAGTTCGTCCATTTAATTTCTACGATGAATCAACTTCAGTTGGTACACGAGTCCGTGTATGAATAATCCTATATACATATATATATAAACATAATAATGATCGTGCCAATAAAAAGAAAGATTAAAAACGAAGTACAAGAAAAAAAAACCCAGAAATTTTGCAAACGCAAGAATCCAGCATCTTTTTCTTTTTTAGGAATGAACAACGACGTCCGTTCGGCTGTATGATGAGTAGAGGCCGATTAGGGTGGGGGAGAGGATGTACGCGAAAAAAAAATGGCGGGAAAAAAACCAAGGAAGCACTATCGCCACGAAAAGTTCATTCTGCCTCGTCGCGACGAAGTTTTGGCAGATTCTCACGGTGAAATTCGCACAAGCAACTCTATGTACAGGCGTACATACAACCATTCGCGAAATGAAAACGTCGGGGGGGGGAGGTTCGCGCGTTCACGTTGGTTGTAAGTTCACACTCCTCGCTTGAAAGCGATTCTCATTGGAACGACTTGCGAAATCAGGTTCGCGATTAATGGCGAATCTAACGATTAAAAGTATCGGAGCCTATAATATAATATGTATAAGAACGGGACGAGACACACTCTTTGCACTGTCCGCGCGCGGCAGCCATTTTCAATCGTTTCTTGTCTTTCCTTCTTTTCTTTATCTTTTCCCCTTTTCTTTTCTGTTTCATTCGTTCAGCGATCGAGGGTATTATGTATATGATTAAATTCAGTATCTTAAATTATGTAGTGTTTTGTGTATCAAATCATTAATCGTAACAATTATTTGTTGGGCACACACCGAATTAAAGTCTCAGCTGTAAGCACGCGTCATATTGTCGCTCTTCCGCACTTTACAATTATTAGCCGTCCTCCTTCGGCGGTGTGAACCAGCCTGAAACAATGCATAAGAAAACTCGACAATGTTGTTTTATATTAAAAAAAAAAACTGTATTGTAAATGTATAAAAAATATATAATTATACTTTCTCCAAAGAATCGTTTGAACAACTGAAAACCGTTTCCGTCCACGTGAACAAAGTTGAAAAATTAAGTTAGACTAATTTCGTCGTCATATAAACTCGACTGAATAGATATATTTTCTTGGAAAAAAAAAAGGTAACGGTTAATAACGGTAGTCCACATGAAAATAAAAGAAACATACCGTAATGGAACAACCTACCGTTCTTCTCGTGTATTTGAACGAGGGACTTGAATGACTGTTGTGCACGCGCCAAACTGTATTGGCCTTGTCCTGTGCAGACTTTTCCGCCGCCGGCTGTTCCCTGGAATTGTATACGCGCCTTGCCCTTGACCAGCGTCGCAGAGATCTGCATTATAACTGCCTCAACCGTGTACGCCGAGCTCCAGCCCTGCTTTGTTAGCAGTTCCATGCAAATGGCGCCCCCAACTAGAACGTACCCGCCCGAAATTATCGGATGCACCACCCTGACGAACGGTGGTTCGAACGGATACGTCTCCTGCGGGGAACAATGCAAGAAGGGACTGCCACTTGAGAAGAATCCAAAGGAATTCTTAAACTCTAACGAGCCAACGTCTTCGAAAAGTGTGAACCAACCTTGAAGAGCATATTTAGAAGAATACTGTCTTTGCCTTCTTTCTCTTTGAGGAGGACGAGGTCGTTGTGTAACGGCGAATCCGGATCCACGCACATTAACCTTATATTCCATTCGTAAAGGCTGTCGTTCACCAACTCTATGCTGTACATTCCTGTGAAAATAGTCCAATTCCAGGATTGCAATATGACGGCTCCTCCACCTCTGAGGTGTCTTGAAAGAATTTCTACGACTAAATGAAATCCGTTAACGATCACGAACCTTTCTTGAAACTGTCGCTTCGGTATATGTCGCGGAGTTCCTTCATGAGTCTGTCAGTGGCTTGTACGCTACCGGAAACTGAACCCTTTAGGTAGTCCTGTCTCTGATTTTGTCTCAACCTCTCGAGCGTCGCAAGGTGCTCCAGATCCATTTCCTCGCCCTGTTTTACGCAGCCATTCGTGAGCATCCTTCTCGTAGACGATTAAACTTACGTCCTGGACGTGAATGAGGATCCGCATCATTGATCATCTTTACCTTACTCTTGGCATTCGCTTCCCCCTCGTCCATATCCAGGTGAAGGTCCTCCTCAGTCTCGCTTTCCTCGTCGTCGTCGATGTCCTCGACGTCCTCCGCTTCCATTCTTTGCGCTACCACCGCGGCCGCACCTCCAAGACGCAGAGGATCCAACGCCGTTCTGAGCCTCTCCACGTCCGGTGGCTCTGGTAAGGAGTGTAGTCGGCATAATTCTTTCAGCAGAATTCCCACCTGATTTATCACGTGGTTGTCACGGCCGGTTGTGTTACTCAGAATTTGTACCGCGTTCGTAACACTCGTCTCCTCCGATTCCGCAAACCACACTGGTGGTGTTGACGGGTAGGTTTCCTAAAAAAATTCAGTTCAACAAATGGAAGTCACTTTCAGTGAGGCGCCGAGTGATCGATCAACTTTAAAACTTTTCAACTATTTATGTATTTGCATTAGTCGAGAGGTGAGAATCATAAATGAATATTGTTTTTAATAGTTGTTTTTGTTATCTTACTGAATTATGTATTGTTTTATCCTTGGGGGTCTGGAGAAAACTATTTATTGTTTGTGTGATTTCTTGAATTGCCAGCGCACAGTATGCTGCAGGTAATGCGAAACTAGTTATGCTTTGTAAACTTAATGTACTGGCGGTGGGGACATGTGATTGTTTCAGTAACTGAAAGCTGATTGGGATCTCATGCACTCTTATTGTGTGTCATTTATGTTAACAATGATTTTATAAAATAACTCATGAAATACAACAGCACTACAGCTGCTCAGAAAGCGTATATCCTAACGAAACGATGAATCAATAATCGGTACATTGATAATTTTAAATTAGTACAATACAATCGGATACAAGATTTTTACATAGCGAAGTGTAGACAAAATATATATACAGAGCAAAGATCAGTTAATATTTTTATTATTAACAAATAATATATACATAAAAAAGACATGCAAATAGAAGACACACTTGAATATTAATTCAAGTATTGCTGCAGGCAAAAATTAACAAAGGAGCTACGATTAATATACTTATACAATATGAATAGCAAGTGTTATAAAAGAAGATATTAATTGCATTACACGCACCATGCATGCCTTTAAGTACGAACAATGGAATCATCTTACTAGCATTAATATTCTAAAATGAATGGAATGATTCATTCTAAGAATATCAATACCCTATAGCAATTATATCAATAAGTTTAGTCAATTATAAACACTGCAAGTAATTACAGTAGTTAAAAGTCACACAAAACAAAGATTACTTTGATACCGAATCAGTCTTTTGAAGAAGATCAGTATTGTTCGAGTACCAAACCAAGGCGACCCTTACAGATTACAAATGAACAATAACAGAAACACCTCCAAGCGTTCCAAAGCCCAACACAAAAATTGCACAGTACGTAAAACAGTACAAAAGTAAAACAACATCTATCCTGACCTCTGCCTCGGATATATCTGAATAAAATATTAAATGCACAAGAGGTATTGTAACGAAGGCCTTACCCTAAAAGCATGGCATGCATTGACCTCTAGCCCTAGCATTGATTCATCTCAAGATCTAACACAAGCAGCAAAGAGACAATCACAAACGAAACATCCCCAGGTGTCAGGATGTTCCTTAAAAAACCAAGAAAGCCATCTAAAAACGCAAAGACGTCCATATCGCTTATCAGACTCCTTGTCAAGTTCCAAATAACAACACTCGTGTTATTGTTTCTTTGTCCCCGTCGAAGACGATCAAGGAACGGCCTCAGAAACGTCGTCAGGAGTAAATCGCGACGCAGACGATGCCGTAAGTTCTTAATGTCTAAAGCCAAAGCAATGGTTAGCACACTTACTGTGATATTGGCGTGTATTTCGTACTTCTTCCCATTTTTACCGACGAACCTGCAGCTGAGCTCGTCCACACTCGCGGACATTATCTGAAACCTTTCATGGCTCTTCGGGAAGACGGACTCGAGGGTTTTGATCTCCTGTTTCAAGGTGTTCAGGCAAGCCATTTGGGGTACGGCCGCGCGATGATGGCCCGGATTTTCGGCGGCTCTTTCGCCCGAAAAAACACTGCTGGCTGAGAGGAAACACGGCGAACCGACGACTCCCAGAGAAAATGGCGACCGCGACTGAAACTTCGTACGGCTCCGTCACCGCTCGGCCGAGATGGCGTACCAAGCATTTTGCTTGACCCTGAAACCCTTCCTGGGATGACGTTCTTCCGGAAATCATATTCGTATTAACGTCAAATATCTCTATTGGTATAATTGGATTTCTTCTTTACTCATTTCTTTACTAACCATCAATAGCGCTTAGACAAGATAGATATTAAATTACTGATTTCTACTTCCGTTTACGTCCGGGGGAACGATGGGGGTTCGGGGGGGCCCCACTTTTAGGACCTTAGACGAATGATGGACAAATTGTGATTAGTGTTTTTAGTTATATCATGAATTTTATTTGAAATATCTATTACTTCTAATTAATCCTTATAGGCTATATGTACAGATGACAGTATGATAAATTATAATACACGTATTATCATAACAAGTGTTTTAACAAATAAATGCTCTAAACTCTAGTACTTAGAAATAATTTCTAGGTTTTTGGACTGGGGCCTCCCGGTACGCTTTTTACTTTTTTATTTTCTTCCTTTTCGAGATTCATCAGTAGATACACACGGCACGGTAGCGTTCACTTTTTCTTTTTATTCTTCCGTACGTTTTTCTTTTGTATAAATATCTCTTGCATCCTCTCTCTCTCTTTCTTCCTCTTTCTCTCACTCTCGCTCTCTTTCTCTCGTTACATATCTATTACCTACAATAAAGAATTAAATAATGCGAGGGCATTCATGAACTTTAGTATTACGGAAAATGGTGCCTGGAGTACATTAAAAAAATAATTCAACAAATCCTGAAACGATACTTAACGAAAATTTTATCATTTTTTTTTAATCAATCTTCGTCCTCTTACACCATCGTTCGTTTCTTTAATTAATTAATGACAAATCGCACGGTCACTGTTATAAACAATATAAATAGCTGCTTCTACGGATTGAACGAACGTGCTTCTTTTACTATTTTTCAGATAATTTGCTTTTCGTGCCTCGTGGTGATTTTTCAGCGTGAACAGAAAAAAAATAACCAGGATAATTTCATACAGTACTAAGTGATAAACGCCTTAATGAAGCCAGAGACGCCAGTCCTTCGTGTAGTCTTTTCAATGGCAATAGAATCTTTCGAGTCACAGGTTCGACTAAATACAATTTATAAATAATAAAATATACCATTTTCACCGTAACAGGGATATACCTAAGCAGTTTTTTCCCATTCTTTTTTTTTTCTGTATATAAAATTCACGTAGCCGAGGAGCGCGAATTCAATATTATATTCTCTTTATATACATCCTTCTAGCATATATATTTTTTATGTATTTATATATATATATATATATATACCTAGAGTTTCTTTTATACAATGTCCTTAGCGAGCGTCAAAAAATTTTATCAGTCAAATAGTATAAATCCAAGCTTGTTCCTTCTGAGACGCGAGCGTTAAAAGTTTTATAGCCTCTGTTGTTTCCTCTGTCCTTTCTCTTTCTCTTTTTCCTTTCATTTCATCCCATTGTCACAGTTATGCGCCGTTCTCTTCGTATTCGCCGTTGTCATTGCAATCGTTAATTAGCCTCATTCTTTAAAAAAAAATCGTTGGGAAGTTTTTTTTCTTTTTTTTCCTGAAAATGTTGCATCCACGTGTAATTAATATCGTGTGCCTCACTTAAATCCACGTTAAGGTAACTTTTGTACTCGTATATATGTATATAATATACTGTAGGGTCAAAACGGAAGTCGGCATTTTATTTTTTCTTTTTTGTTTTCATCATTAAGAATTTTTTTACGTCTCGAATTAATACAGACGAATCTTGAGTCTAAACCGTGTTTGCTTTGTCGTTTAGTGTTCTTTGTACGCGCGGGATTTTCTTTTGCTCAATTTATTCTCTTTTTTCCTGTGGTGCACGTTCGCGAACAAGAAACGCCTTGTCGTATCTTTTTGTTTTTCTCCTTTTTTTTCCGTCAGAGACTCGGAGCGTCGACACGCCGTGAACGCGGAGATGTTCGATGAGAATAAAGAGAAGAAAGAAAAAAAAAAGAAAAGAGATCACAAGAACAACCTTTATCGATACACTTTAGAGATACAACAGTCGAACTCGGGCGTCCTGCGCTTTTCGTGACGTCAACGGAAATGCAAGTAAACAAAAAAAAGTTCATACTCGAGGTGATCATACGTTTTAATTATTCAAATTGTCCCGTAACGAACAAATGAATCTCTTTTTATTTTGCACTCGTGAAAAAAATTAACTGTCGTCGCGTTGACCAATGAGACGCGTAAACGTAACGTAACGGATGATTTCATTGGTTTAAAATCGACAGCAATTCCGGGGATTCCCCGTGCTTTGAATTTCTCTCGATCTTCATTATCGACCGTGTCTCCCCAATTTAAATACAATTTTTTAATCTTTTCGCAAGTTCACGCTGTCATTCGTCGCCGAGTATTCCATAGTAATCGTGCCATTTAATACGAATTCGCGGTGAAGTTCTATTTAATAAATAACGAGATTTACAAGAATCGGCTTATTGTATTCTATGCTGTTAGCGACGGTGTTGGATGATTTTTTCTTGTCTCAGTCTCGGTAAACAACTGTTGTTTTATCGTGCGACAAGTGCTCGTGTTGTGAGTTACTTTTTGACAGAATTTTATGTACTGCAAAAGAAAATGATAAACAACAACCAGAATGCTTGTCGTGCCGTTATAACTAGACTGGAGAGACAAGACGATCTTCCAACAGTTTGAAAAATTATCAATGGCAATATTTCAATCTTTATTAGAAGATTAATAAATATTAGCGATATCCGATAAATAAAGATCGTTTCAAATTCTCGTGTATGTCTGTACGCAATAAAAACAATTACTTAAAAATTATCGCAAATACGTCTCCCTACGCTGAAAGGAATTAATTGCAATGACTCCTCCCCCTAGACGGCTCTTTATTCAGCGTAAACATTGCATATTGCCTAGTGGCTGCGAAACGCGTTGATTTCGCCGAGTAATTAAAAAAAAAAAATAATAATTAATGAAAAATGCCTTACGACCCACACTTTTGTATTATCACTCTTATCCCCTCTCTTTTTGTCTCTCTCGCTCTCTTGATTCAGTTGCCTTTACATTCCTGTTTCCTCGTTTCTTCGATTTCTATCCCACAATTCCTTGTCGGATAATCAATGCAAAATTGATTTTTTTTTTAACACTTTTCCAAATTATCTGAACAATTTTTATGTAGAGGTCACTCGTAACACGTCCCCTTTTTTTTCAATAAATACGCTACTATCGCTGGAATGGTTACATTACTGTCAGTATTTGCGAAAAAAAAAGAAAGAGATGAAAAAAACGTAGAGAAGAAAATACAAGGTATTTTTTTTCATTCGGTTCTCGCGCCTAGATACGCCCCCCACTCCCCCACCCCTCTACCTCACCTCCAATCGACGTCATCCTAAAACAAGAGTCAACACTCCATTCGCACTTTCTCGCACTGAATCCTTTTTTTTTACACGCGCAATCCAAAAGCGCAATTCCGAATTACCTCCGGTGTTTTCAAGCACTTAGTACTATTATTATTATTACTTAGCTGCAACAGCGACCTCTATTCATCCAATCTCTTTTATTAGAATATTATCTAGGAACTTGAACTGGCATTACCTCCGATCTTTTAAACCCCTAACGCAGTTCGGATATGCAAAAGGACCTCGAATCATGAAAATTTTCATCTCTTACCCCGATCATCAATTTGCCTCTGTGCGTGATCCACGTAAACTGAATGACCCAGGCATACTTTAACGAAAATGCCCGAGTCTCTGTCTTTCCCGAATCATAAAAGCTCCATACACCTAGCCATGCCTGTCACGCGAATATTAGGATGACGTAAGAAAAATAAAAATAAAAAAAATAAAAAACTCGCCAAGAGACAAACGAATGCATTGAGAAGCGTATAAAGATGCGCAAACAGAAATTCCAAAGGCGACTGCAAAGTGTCAAATGATCTGGTAACTAGAATCCCGCACGAACGAATAGGCCAATTATTAATTGCGTTTCGATCGTGAATTATGCCAGATGCAAAGGCGCGCATACGCACCTCTGATTTCTTCTCGCATTTCCTTCTTCTCCTCTTTCTTTTTGTAACTCTCCTCTCTCACTCCTCCCAAAGACAATATTTACATATATACCTCTTGAAAAGAAATGATCACGAGAAACCAAAAAGTCAGAAAGAGGAACACGCGTGACGTATGTGAAAACGCGACTTTCTTTATTTTCTAATTTCACGGTCGTCAAGCGGACGAGAGACTCCGGAAGTGTCGAAGCTTTGCACCGTAAACAAAAGTTTCTTTTGTCATTCTCCCCTTTTTCTTCTTCTTCTTCTTTCGAATCAGCTTTCTCGACCGGATCCATAATTGTCCTGCGCGAGGAATTCGTGCGCTTGTCGTTGACGCTGAGCGAGACAAGGATCTCTCCTCTTTTTATCTTTTTTTTTCTTTTTCCCTCTGAAACACACTCGCGCTTTCGCGCTGCCAATCCCTCGCGAAATCTCTTGGATTTAAAATGCTGAATGATAATAATCGTATGTGGGCCAGTAAGGCTCTAGCCAATCCTAGCTGGTGCGCTGACGCTTTTTGGCAGGGTGCTCCTCGGACGAGTGGGCCGGCGTCGGCATCGCGCTGTTTCGACTATTGACAATGTACTTCAACTGGGGCATGTACTTCATTATACTCCTGACTTGTATCAGCGGCAGATCTTCGTTCAGGGACGAGCACTTACCCGCCTCCATGAGCATTTTCATCTGTTGCCTTAAAAGAAAAACAAAGAAATCATTTTTACTATCAGTATCAATTATCGAAACTTGACCAACGAGTTATTTAATAAATAATACTGTGCTTCCGTACCTATTTCCCCTATATAATTCCACCCCTAGAACATCCGTTAAACCCTGCCGACAACTGTTGATGTCGCAGCCCGGAAAATACTGGGATACAAAATCGGGTAGTGTCATCAACAATTCCGAGTAGCTGTACGGTTTAGCGTTGATGCAAGGTACCATTTTGTCTAGGACCAATGCCTTTTGGACCTGATACGGCAGAACACAACCGGACGAGGGTGTATCCGCTATTTGTATCAAGGGCTTTCTCACCCTGGTGTCCCTAAAAGTAGTGAAGAAGATTTTAGTGTGATTTAAGGCTTAGAAATACGTGCCATGAAATTAACTATTGATTAGTATTTTGGCATGGAATAATTTTCTATAATGTTTATATTATTATACCTGGAATTATTACTATTGCCATTCACGGGTATGAGAGGCGGTGGATATTTTGCATGTGACGAATTATGTCCAGGAGGCGTATGCCTCGGCGGATGCGTCAATAAGGTCGACGCTGACGTCGGTGGTGGCATCAGGGCTTGTACTTGCTCGACGCTCAAACCATACATTTGAGGATAGGTGCTCGCACTCACGGCACTTGGTACGCCCAGACTAGGCGTCGTGTACGTAGTAGACACCCTGAAAAATGAAAAGAGAATATAAATTGATAAAAGTAATGATAACCCTGAAATTCTATACTCGAGGAAAATACGTTTGAGGACTTGTTTGAATGTCCAATAACGTCCTAGTGGACGTTATCGTGTATCCTTGAATCATAGATCAGGATGAACCAGTGTGTTACTCCCCCTTGTGAATTATGAGCAACGGTGAATTATAATTGTCTCCAAAGAAAGCTTTCTCAAGCATCGAACAGTGTATGTATTATGATTTTTCTTTATGTTGCCTGCGGTGTGAGAAGAAAGCGAAAAAAGCAAAGACTCTTATGTGCAAAACCTTTATTTTTACCAATGTCCTACGTACAATCAAGTATCACAGTTTCGTCAAGGTACATAAAAGAAAAAGCAGAAGAAGGGCTAACGAAGGTGATGAATTAAATATAAAATGTGTAACGAAAGAACAGTCAGGTAAGATTGTACTTTATGGGTATACTTGAATCTCTTTGCAAAGAATTCGCTGTAATGTCTTCACTCAAACAGGCTCTCCCTCGAACAATCTTTAGAAAAATTGTTTCTGTCGTACTCATTGTTCAGGGGCCCCCTTTTTTAGATCTGTCGACAGGGTGTTTCTGAAAATGGGTACTTTACGCATGCTCTCTGCCCTTGTTTCGTGTTCTGGGTACGTCTATAATACATTATGCGGGGACTCACCAGTCATCCTTCCCATAGGTTGGATAACTATACAAAAAAAAAGTATACATTGTATTTACAGAGGCGAGGAAAAGCTATGGTGCAGGTAGAGAACTACTTGATGACTATCAATAATGATAGGCAACTGAATGATAAACACCATGTAAGTATAGCTCGCGCAGAACGGAGTAAAGCTTAGTTAGCTAGCTATTTAACAATTTCTCGTACTGTGACAATTAAATTGGCAAATAGGCAAACATTGTGACAGGTGCGAATCAATCTAACGCGTAATTTAACACACAAAACAAAAGAATTCTAATGACTCCGACAGAGGAATGACAGTCAACGAAAAAGTCATGACCGAAGACGCCAGGAGATTTTCTACTGTCGCAGGAGACTCTACTCGTGAATCAGTCGTTCATAGAAATGGCAGTAGGTACCATGAGCATGCCTAAAAAAATGACGTGGTTCGTTAAAGGTGCTATGATTCAGAAAGTCATCAATACTTCTAGAGCCCTCATACATAAATATCAATCCACAATTGATGAAAAAAAAAATCATTATAAACCAGGAGTGATGCATTCACCCTTACAGAAGTTACGATACAAAATTCGCAATGAACCCTTACTGGTTCCGTTGGACAGTCACTTAATTAAAAAAGAAATGATTAAATAAATGATTTTAGTCTTCTCTCAACTTACCCAATATTGGGCTGACTCGAGTGGGCGGTTGCTCTGACCAGAGGGGGTGGTTGGGCCTGAGCAGCGGCTTGCATCGTAGTCACGGGGTAAACTCCTGGATACTGTGACGCTGCTCCGCTACCACCCCCTCTATTCCTAGACTGCTGCAAGTAGTTCTTGTTCGCGGTGGGCATTTGCTGTAAATAAAAAGAAAGGAAAGATTATTGTAAGTTCCTCGAGTGCACAGACGTTGTATTACGTATCATCAAGATAGGAGAGTGTCTCAGGAAGCAGTATGGAATAATTAAAGAAAAATATATTGAACGATACTAATTGCACCAGGTACAATGTATGATAAGAATAACTTAATACTCACATTATGCATGTTAAGGGATGCATTGGTCATTCGTATGACTTGATTGGGCTGAGAGACAAGTGCTGACTGAAAGGTAGGCTGTCCCCCAACAAGTCCGGTCCATCCGTTACAAGCAGCTTGGACAGGATTGAGAAGAGGCTGTACAACTGCACTCGTCTTATTCGCAGAAAGTGCCGTAGGTGATGAGTGTGCCGGATGCGTAGTGACAACGGGCCTTGGTTGTCCAACCCTCTGTATCGTTGTATTAGCCCCAGCAACCCTCGGTAACGTGGTCTGCAGCGTCCCAACCCGCGCACTCAACGGAGACTTAATAGCGTTATTTTGCACCGAATTCGACTTGGTCAAAGGTGGCGTTGGTGGTTGTTTAATCCATCCGCCACCGCTTCCGCCACCTTTACTGTTCACTAACAACTGCGAGTCCATGACTTTGCTCGGCCAATAATCCTCGAATCCGGTACCCGGTGGGAAGTAGCTCTTAATGTCGCTCAAACTGATAACGGAGCACGTTTCACTTGCAAAGAGTTCGTTACGTATACCCTGTACCTTGCAGCAGAACTTCAAGTAAGAGAGATCCCAACCTTCGAGCTTCTCGGCCTTGAGCTTGAGGTTGTCGGTCTCGCCTTCGAAGTAGAACAACGGGACGTACTTGAGATTATTCTTGACCGTATAGGGAACCACGGATTCCTTGTTGATGCGAATGAAACCGCACTTCTCCACTTTCTGACCCGACGCTACGTTCTGAGCAGTGCCTGCCGTTAGTTTCGTGTAACAGACGTCCAGGAACATGTAGAACTCCTTGGCATCGGCCAGTCGCACCACCAGGTCCTTGCACGTAAACGGCTCCCTGCCGTACTGATTATCGCAGTGCTTCATGTTGATCTCGTTGAAGAGCTTACTCTCGGCCTCCGTGATGTAGTAACTCCTTATGCACATGCAGCTGTAGATATCCGAGTGGAGGTAATTCAGGTACTTGTTCAGTAGCTTACACTCTAGGATTCGTACAGCGCAGTACTTCTCGTTGGCACGAAATATGTACGGTATGTGACATTTGCCAAAGCTGGTCCATCCGAAGCGGCCTCGCTGACTCTCGTCATCCGAGGGTACGTTGCCCTCTATGCTGGGTGACTTGACTGCCGATGAATCCGCCGGCCTCTTTGTGTTGCTCAGGTAGCCGAGGATGCCGGATAGGTTAGGCTGTACCCCAAGACCTGCTGGTCTCTGCTGTGCACCCGGCATCCCGGCCATTTTCGCCTTGTTCGCTTCCACCATTTTGGCAGCCAGTTCCCTGATTTCCGCTTCATCTGGACGCTCTTGTTTTACAGTCACTTTCTCAAATGACCCTGAAATATACAAATTTACATCTCTTTAATATTTTTTATCGTTTTACTATTATTTGTTTGCTGGGCAAATCTCTTATGCTGACAAAATTCTAGTCGCGATTTGAACCAGCACGATGTGAGGATTTTAAGGGAGAGAATGTTTGTCAACTACGTGCACTGGGGATTTGTATTTATTTTTCATTCTTGTATGCAATCGTATAAGTAATGGTTTATAAACATACCGGTACCAACAGTGTCAAACATATATTCTTTTAGATTGTTATCAGTTTGTGCTTTCAGAGTGCAACGATCCGCAACGGTAGAAGATTTGTATACAGTACTTAAAAAAAAGATCAAAAGCAATTGTTGTTGATTTTAACAAATGCAATAAAAGAGAATATCCACGATACGTATCAGGATACAATAGTACGTAAGACAATCTTGACGTTCTATTTTACCGCGCTTTTGAGTATCACCAAATTCGAGATAGAAAACGAGCGCGAAATTTTCCAAAATATTCGTCGCGTGTGAAACATTAATAAAAAGATTCATCGACATTCACTCCATTCAGTGAACCGTACAAACGCAAAAAAAACCATACAACTCGCGTACAACGACAAACAGTACACAAAACCAAACAACGACTCGTAGTTCAGAAACAAACGCAACACGCGACACAACAACAAAAAGAAAACCCGAACGAGTATCAAAGACGTTTCTAGCCACGCAGAAAGGTAGGTTAGAAAATCCGCATAGGCGACTCCATCGCCCGCGAGTTAGAAGATTAGAGGTTATACGTCGACAAGGCCGTGTTACACGACGGACGACAACGACCAAGAAGTCACAGAAAACAAGAGAGCACAAACATCCCAACAATCCAGGATGTTGCTCGTACAGGTAAAGCGATGCACCATAGCCATTACAATTTCAACAAAATACATAATTATCCCCAAAAGACATTTGAAAAAAAAAAGAATATCCACAAAACAAAAAAAAAAGAAGAAAAAGAGAAAAACACGTAGGTCAGAGCGTCTATCTAGTCTCCTCCTCCTCCTCCACGTCCCTCTCTCTCTCTCTCTCTCTGGACTTCTGCTACGTACATGCTCTCTGGACGGGCGTACCTCCAGTGGTCCCCGGCGAAGCTTTAGCTTGGAGGACTACGGTGCTCTCTGCCGAGGACAACGCCATTATACGCAGTCCTAGCCGTGAGTCTCCGATTTCAGGCTGTCCAGGTCATGCAGTGACATCGAGATCACGGGTGGTGCAGCTGCACGGGGCACTAGGCATTCCGCGGTCTAGCCGACCGCGAGGAGAAACACGGTAGGAGCCCGAGGCCTTTTCGCGCGGACTGTACCAAAAGCTAGAGGTACGTTCGTTCCTCACGTCCACCACCGTATGAAGTTGGCCAACGGACCCCGAGCACTGTATCACAAGATATTTACAGAGTAGAAGAGTATATCCTCTTTCTTTGTTCTTCTTCTGTTTTATAATTGATCTTGCCTCTCGTACTTGTTTATTGTTTTACTGTTCGATACAACGCGAAAGAACAACCGGTCACTTTGAGATCCTTTTGCTTAAACCCCCTAGGTGTCCCTGTCCGCATCGATATTTTCCTCGTTGCATTCGACCTGATCTTCTACAGACTGGTGCTGCCATCTTCGTTGGGTATAAACTCCCATGGAATATCAGGATTGCGTTCACGCGGTCGTTCCTGAGCTTTCGGTGACTGGATGGATATCCTGAGCATTCCTTGTGATCATAGTTTTTACGCTTTTAGGTTACGTCTGCTGTTGTTCACTGACAAGAGGATTTTTATTGCAAGAATAACTCGACTGACGATGACGATCTTGACGATGCTAGGTTATTTGCTTCGTGACAGTTTCTAACGATAGTTTGTAACAACCTAGATTTTATTGTCTTGTGTTGTTTCGGGTTGTTCAACAAAATACACTTCACAAGAGTCAAGGGACTCGTGGGGATTCACGTTGTAGTGATTACAATAAGAAGAAAAAAAGGTTATCAATAGACAAACAGACTGTCCGAATCAATAATCTATCGACAGACACGACGATATTGAGGGAGATGGCGCTTGGTCCGATCGCCAATCACAATCAACATTAAATACACTCTGAGAATCGTTTCCATAAACAACAAATCTCGTTCAGGCAGCTTCAACCACACGTGACCATAACGTAACCTCAAATTTCGCACCGCGTTACCGAAACCATTCACGTAAATTTCAAGGATCCCTAGAGCACACGTCCACAAAAAGATAACCAAACAATCTTCACTAGCTTTCCACTTGTACACCAAGGATCCGCAAGAAGACACGTGTCCACGTACATACAACAACCACACAAAAACCTTGACGGGTTGTAACCAACATAAACTTGGTAGAATCTTCACTGAACTCGTACCAATTTAAGATCCGTATTCCACGCCGTATTTTAAAACACCATAAAATCGTCTTGCGGCATTCACACTGTAACTATTCAACGACAAAACACAACATATGAGTGAACGCAGGCAGTCAGTCGTGGCTGGGGTCACTCTTTTGGCACTGTCTGTACCCACGCTAGCCGGGAGCTACTACCTCCAGGAGTTGCCAGTTGCCCAAAAGCAACCCCACGTCGGATCCGGGTCGCCCGAGCGTGGATATCGTCCACTCACATTTTCGCGACGACAACGTGCTTCCAGCAGTCATCGACGACACTAGGAGGGTGAACAAACCCTTAACCACTTGGGCCTCACGGTACGTCGTGACAAAAAAAGGCCTGACAAAACAAAAAACGGACAACAGTCGGCGGCTACTCGACAGGATCGTACGCGAGAGTACACGCGCGCCACACACCAGTGGGGCGACCGTCACATTTTATGCTCGCGAGTCGATTTGAAAGCAGGCAAAGGGAAATGCCCGGCGCGCAGTGCCGTAACTTATGGGCGCATCCCCAGATGACGCAGGGGAAGAGGAGGGAGTAATTCTCATATACATTTGCTGTCTACGCTGGTACCCCACTTTGTTTTTCTTCTTTTTTTTTGCTGTGAAACTTCTTCCTCAGTACGGGATTTGGAGGCGATGATGATTTTTGAAAATTTTCTAATTTTTTAATGACGTTTTATGGCACAGCTTTTATTTGGGTAATATTGAATTTTTATCAGGAGATATTGGACTTCTGGGTATTATGGCTTTATTGCTGGATTTATACAGTGACCTGGGACCACTTGGTTTGTTTAATTGTATGCTGACCTTTTTATTCGAATGAAAATTCTTTCATTGTTAAACTATACACTTGCGCAAAGTTTACGGACGATGCTCCAAGTTGTGAGTTCGACGTGCTTTAAGCACGGTTCGTTAACCCGGAAAGAAATTGCCATGACACAGGAATTCCATAAGCCCGGAGATTAGTACGTAATCGTTGTTTTTGCTCTGATTAATTTCTTGCATTGCCCGAGGACAGATTAAAATTGTACAATAACTAATGAAAAGTACGAAACCGTACCGGACAAGAAATTCACGAGGATCGCTTTAACGAGTTGCAATTATAACGCAAGTCGGTAATTGTAATTATTAGAATTTACAAGAAAAAGAAAAATACCTAGTGCCATATATATATATATATAAAAGTAAATTGCAATTAACTTTATACAGGGCATTAAGATCTTTAGATACAGTAGTGACAGCCCGGTCTGTAGCCTCGTGCGCAGGACCCGGTTTAATCCATCCTAGTTTTTCTCAACCTGTGAGTCACTTCACCAAAATGGCGGTCATTCAGCACGGCACAGCCAATGGCGAACGGCCGTCTGGCAGCAACAAAAGAAAAGGCTATAGTTCGCGGTGACGTCATAGTCGGGAAAAGGGACACTGCGCGAGGCTATCATTTGCGTTTCCAAGGTCGTCGGCGCAGAATCATCATAGAATTTTCTCAAGGACTCCGGCGACACTGCAAACTCACACACGATTCACCGTTTACTTCTACGACTATAAGTATCCCGTATTGCGTCTCAAAAAAAAAAGATCTTTCAGCCAGAAAAATTATTCTAAAAAAATTTGTCTTTTTTTTCCATTTTTTTTTTTTCAGTAAACAATACGACTCGCATGAATACCAACCGATTTTATGACCAAGAAGAATCCGTTCGATACCAGACGAATATCCCTGTCTAAATAACTTCTATAAATATAATCAGGTTCGTATTTATCTACTTGGTCATAAAGTTTTCTATATTTCCATCGGCTCGATAACTTACGTTCATAAAATGGATATCGGTACACAATACTCTCTGTAACAATACCAGTTACCAATAATAAGATAAAGATCGATTATTCTTCGACGTTCTTCCTACACGAACCGTGCATGAACAGTAAATCGACCTTGAGTTCGTATCTAGTTTGATTCGTCGATATGAAAAACTACGTTGTATGAACGTAAAGAGTCATTGATAACAATAGCATGAGTTTTCATTGTTGTCAATACCACATAAGATCGTAACATGATTATTCGAATTTGACAGGTGTCAAAAAAAAGGTTGTTTGTTGACAGTGACAGTTTGTTTACAACAACATTCCATATAACGTTGTTAGTAACTGATTGAACAACAACAATATCTACAGTGCACCTGTACAGGTACAGGTGAAATATGCTACACCAATGATATGCAAATTTCATAATATAACTATGTAATTTCATGACTAAGAAATGTTATTAGTTTAATCATAGTTCAGGAGAAGCTAAATATCCTTGATAACGTGATTCGAATGAATTTCGATGATTTAACTAGGCCGCGTCATTTTAATCATTATTAAAGCCTGCATACATACAGGTGTACGTCCGTAACGTCACTCTACGGGTAAAATTTCATTTTTGAATAATTAACTCGTGAAATTTTTTCAATTTACCGTATCACGGCAAAATTCATTACAAGCCCATACGCGTACAATATTACCAATATAACTGTCCTGCTGGATTAAATCCTCTGTTGAACTGTCATTTTGATTTGTATCGTTTCCATCGTTACACTTGTTACCGTATGATCCTGTATAAAATGTAAAGTCGCCCCAGGGGCATAGATATAAAGAGCGCACGGGCACCGCGCAGGACATACCAACTAACCATACTACCCTATTACAGTGTCTAGAAGATACAAGAAGATAAACAGGTACGCCATCCAACCCCAGCATCTTCCACAGCCCTGGTGCAGGCAACGGTAAAAGAAAAAAAAATTCCAAAAAAAGCCAACCCCCAAAAAATCATTACACCCCAAAAACACGTTCAGATAGCAGCACCCCAAGTTAATTCGTATAAAAATTCTTCATTGCGGATAAAACCAAAAGTGGTACCTAATAAAAAAAAATTAACGATCATCCAACGCACGAGGATTGGCGCAATCGATCGAAAATTTTGTCGATGCACGTCAATCGACGTGCCCCTCCCCACCTTCGTAAAGGCCGTGCACGGGGAGTGCGAAATGCAAAACACGAACGTGGCGCTTCGACGCGCCTTACGCACATGTCGCGCGAGCAGTTCTTCGTAAGTACAGGGTCGATGCATCGTGTCTCTCCCGCAACGTGTAGCACGGTCGTTCTGCAGGAGTTGTACATACAGTTCAAAGAGTGAGCGGCGGAGGTAGCGCAAGATCCGAAAGGAACGACGTGACAACCCCGCACGGTCGATATGCTCTTTCAGGCAAAGTGCCAAGATTGGTAAACGTATGGTTATATAGTGCAGTTTCAGCTACCCCCACCACCGTCAACGTACCGCGATTTCCAGTCGATGGTGGGGGACAAAAGTCAAGCGGTGGGGGAGACGAAGCTGCGCAGAACCCGGCAGACCGGGGTTCGCTCTCGTCTCCTCTGCGCAGCCACTATGTACAACGCCCTATGTACTGCCTATATACTTATTATTTTAATCATGATTTACGAGCGCGACGTTGCCGGATCTCGTGCGCGCGCGCGATCTCGCGTCCCCTCCCCCCACCATACCACCTTGTGCCGTTAGTACACGCCCACTTTTTCACCGGCAGGGACAAACGTACGCGGCCGTACGTACGTGCGAGAGGAAAAACCACGTCTTGATCGATACACGTAGAAAACTCGTGGAAAAACTCCCTCGAGTTTTTCTGCCATCTGGAAATTTTCGAATGCCGTAAGCGAGACGAGAGAAAACGACAAAAAAAATGTATATACACGACCAGGGGGGCCGGTGTTTAGTGACGACGACGATGGTGAAGGGGGGAGGGGGGAGGGGGGGTAACATAAACTTTCACGAAGCGAAACTTCTTTTCACCTCGGTTCCCTACGTTGCCAAGTGGCGTCGGGAGCTTTTCGTGTGTACTCCTATACGTCTTGTGCCCCTCCCCTCCCCCACCCCCTCCCCCTCTATCCGACTATGTATCGTTATTATATGTACGGGTAGGGTGATGTATGTAGGTGGCTCGAGAGCGAAGAAGGGAAGGGGAGTAGAGCAAGGGGATGTACAGCGACAGCGGAGGCTTTTCACGGGGCAACGTTGCCGTATCGTCGGGTTCGCCGGGGTCGCAAGGTGTTCAAGATGGCCTTGGATTTTCGGCTGCCGACCGGCGTGGGCCAGTTGTTTTGGCAACACTGTAAGGCCAGGCAATCTATTTATAGCAGCCCTCTATCGGCGCTGTTGCTATGCCGAGTTGAAGCGTAGTTCTTTGAAGGGGCGTAAGAGGGCCAGAGGGGTCAAACAAAAGGGGAGGGAGGGAGGTAGGGGATAGGGAGGGCGCGCGTGGGTCAGGGACGTGGCGCGGAAAGAGGGAAGGATTACCGGAGGAACAATATGGCGGCAAACCGGATGTGCCCCTCTTCTAATCTATTCCTTTCTGTCCGGCGATTCCCATTAACGTGACAACGGTATCCACTTCCGGATTGTTTATCATTAAAAAAAACCCAAGCGAGGTATACGCTTATTTTTTTTTGGTATATAGTCACTTTTCATCATCTCCTCGGCGTTGAAACTCTGTTGCGTAACCGGAGAGACTTTCAGGCGTATCGACAATAATCATCATAATTTCTGCCCTTTCTACTCGCCGGCCGGAGGTCGAGGACGAAGGTCACGACGAATTGACCGACGGGACTGTAAAAGCTTTCAGCGGCAGACAATGGCAGGTGGTAAAAAAAAGAAATATTTATTAAGTTTCGCTAAACCATCCCCGTAAAGGTTCGGGTGCGTTCGCATTTATCCCACTTGGGAAAATCGCTGGAGTACGAAAAAAAGGAGAATTATTTCAGCATTTTCTTCCTCCGCCGCCCCCTGACCCCTCTGCCCCGCCGTCACCCGTTGTTGCGTAAAAATTGCAAATGGCGGCGTCCTTTAGCAGCAGCTGACGCGCTATATCTTCTCGCGGAACCCATGCGGCTCGCCGAAGTTCTGCCGCTCGGCTAAACTCGGCTCTCTTCGTCAACCAACCTCTTTGTTACATCACTCACCGATCTTATGTACTACATAGGCCGCGGCTATGTACTGGGCTTCACATATTTTCCCGTCTATATATATATATACATATTCTATATTACATACGTATATAGATGGCTCGCGGCGGACCGACTGAGCTCCATGTTTCACGAGGCAGTCAGCGCCGCGACGGCCTACACTGCAACTTCGGGAGGTCCAGTTGATATCGGTGCGAAATTTTTGGTGAGAACCACTTTCCGGGGTATTATGTACATTCGTTCTCCACGTGAAACGTGGAAATATCGAGTAATCCCTCCCTCCCCTCATCGCTTCCCCCCACCATGTATCCTTTAATACATCGCAATTTAGAAATACGCGGAAAACCGTGCGTTTAAAAGATATACCTTTTTTTTTCTCTATTTCAATCTATTACGTTTCATCTTTTTCATTGGGTTTTCATTGTACACCGCTATTCGTACAAATCTCTATTTACGTCGCTGAACTCAGAGACGTCATTTATTATATAGAAGAATATATACAAGGAGAACCTGCGGCACGCTATAAACAAGGTATATGCTGATATATCAAACCCGAGATATATCTTAGAATAGCGAGGATACATATGAAGAAGGTATATACATATATGTTTTTATATACAGAATCTCATATGACATATACCGAATTGTATACAACCGTACGTCGGGACAAAGGAAGATTGCGAACAGTTGAATGAAAAGCAAATAATAAAAAAGAAAGGATATCCAAGGGTTCCAGAAGAGTCGATATCGCTATCGTGCGATACGGACTTAAATATCGGTATGAATAAATGTAGAATGAAAAACTACCGTATTTCTATTCGATAAAAAGAAGCATCGTATTTTGGCCTATAAATGTATGACGATGCATCCAAACGTCAACTATCCGATATTTTTGTGTAATTTAACATAACGGATTTAGAAAAGAAAAAAAGGCTAAAATATTTTGAAAATAAAAAAAGCGATCGTTGTAACAATGAAGAGAAAAAAAAGAAGACTACAACGTCAAGTTGTACACATAAGGTAAGTGCACTGCGTTTGTATGCCGAACACTCGTCAACCGGGAATGCAGAAATGCACGTGGAGCCTTATTGACAGACATGACGTAGTTGAAATGAAAAAAAAAAAAGAAAAGTATAAATAATCAAATGCCAATGCACTGTATAATTTATAATAAAATGCCTGAGCGTTCTGATCGTGTAGAACGTAAAGCCCGCGAAAAGATTTTTGTATCTGATTGCGTGTTGATTCCTGATGATTGCGTCATCCAATGGATATTTTTTAATCATTTTGGATTTTGAAAAAAAGATTTTTGCGATCGTAGGACTGTTTTCTATTGTTGTTCGCAGGACAGCGGTGCATCGTGATCTTTTGGGTCTTCAAGAACGAGGACGTGGGGACTATTTTGGGTGGCAACCCCAGCTTATGTACTTTGGATTATAGTATATATACAGCTGGTATATAGTTTGTATATCCAGGTATATAAGGGTTGTAAGCGAGGTATGAGGTGGAATACGTTTTCCAGGCGTGGGATGGTATTTAATTTATTATTTCGACGTCCGATGGGAACAATGTATTATCGAGCTGTCGAATAACTGAATGAAAGGCCATTATACACGATGCTAAGGGACGCGTGACCACGTGACAATGTTGTTCTTTTTTGAATTTTTTTATCGATTGGGAGAGGCGGATAATAATCAAGTATTGCAGGATTGTGCGAGGTGATTTTGGTAATCGGGTGACACAGTGTAATTATAACTATTTTAATTGAAGATAATTTAAAGTCGTGGGTGTATTTAAGCTTCGTGATTAGAAAGAAATGGAAATCCAAAATTATTGTATCGAGTGCAATGTCGATTGGTTCATTTTTTTAATAATTAATAAACAGAACGACGTCGTCGATAGCTTCGGAAGTATACAATAATGAATATGCACAATTAATTTGAATAAAGACAAAAAAATGTCAATATCCACTCCACGTGATATCTAGCCCGCGAAATCACGACCGTATTCGAACGACGCGACTGCGCGTTCCAAACGCAGTACAAAAATATTTAATCGAGAACCTTAACCGCGTCAACTAGCAGCTCAACAATCACAGTGTCTAAGAATCTAGAAACAACACAAAAGAAAGAAATATCCAAAACAACCAAGGGTACAGAGGACGAACAAAGAGAAAAAAAAATCACAAAACGTCGCGTTAAAGAAAGCACAAGAACCCAGTAGGTTAGGCGGGAAGTCAACGAGGTAAAGAGAAAAAAAAGAGCGGGAAACCGAGAGAACAAGAGACGATGGAAAAACGGCGCGAATGAAAAAAAAGCAGTGTAGAGTAAAAAAAAAAGAGTCACCACCGGGCTTTTCCCAAACCCTAATAGTGTAAGTACAGCGCCGAGAGAGGGAACTGTCAAGGCAAACAGTGGTGGGGAGAAGAGGCAAGTTACTCTCACGAGGAACTATAGCCGCTAGGCGCGAGTCTGTTCGAACCTAACCTAACCTCAAAAACTCACCTTTGACAACGTGGGCCTCGACTATCTGTACGTCTTCATCAGAGTTCTGTTCTTCCATCTCGACAGAACGAACGTCCATGCACATAATTCACCAGCACTGACGAGAATCTCTTGCAGATCCTCCACGGTAGGTCCTTACGCCTACGTCTGCTTGACATTTACGATGAACGCGTGGTCTTTCGTATGGGCGCGTACGAAATGCGAAAAAGGGTCCGACGGAAATGGATGAGCCGGAAGTGGTAGTGGATATAGGAGAAAAGAAAATAAGTGAAGGGTAAGTAAGTAAACGGAACGGTTGATCGCGACGAATTTTCAACGACGAAAAACGGACAACAACAACAACAACAACGCGCGTGCCGGTCGCGCAACGAACTTGATAGAATAACGCGCGCGCGTTCGGTTTGCTTTGCTCGTTGCAAAGAGGCGGCAGCCGAGGGCCGACGGGATCTGCCAGATTTGAATGTGGAACGTTGCCACTTCTTTCGCATCCCCACCATCCCGGGCCACTCGCCCTTATGTACTTAACGGTTGCGACGTTGCCGCACATCCGGTACCAGTAGACGAGGATGGTGGGGGTAGAGAATTTGTTACTGGTGGAGGGGGTGAAACTGTGGTAGTGGGGGAAGTATTTCCGAATGGAAATTTCCATGACGTTGACAACACAATTATGACCGTTGGGTTCGTGTACGAGCTTACCGGAAGTCTTACGGTTATACTTTCGAACTTTCGATCGTCTCGATGGCTGCTTCCGGTGAGGCTGTATGTAAATTTATGCATACATTTTTTCATCTCCATGTGTTTTTCTTCGCTCGTCGTAATTAATAACGATTAATTCTTATGAGATAATTGGCACGGGTCGTACTGATTGCAGGTGGTAATTTTAACGAAGCTTTTAGAACTTCGGGCTTTCTTTGGTTTGTACCATGGCCAGTCGAGGCTTTGAGGTTGAAGGAAAATGGCGGAGGGGCAGCAGCACGCCCCTTGATTTATTTTCTTCGTTAATACATAGCGATTCCGTACTTATTTACTTTTCTTATAGAAATATTGTAATTCCGTATGATTCGTACTTGGTAATCCTCAAGAATACAGTATGGTGTTGTTACTGGTAAACATAGGGGGTGGGTTGTATCTTTTTCTTGCTTTTATTAGAATTTACTTTAGAACGTAATTTATGAAATTCTAGAACGCATATATATATACTATATGCTATATAACAATCGTATAGCTCATATAGGTCATAGATGGCAATGCATATAAATAATATATATATGAACTACCGTACTATAGCATAGTTTTACTCATGGCCAACCATAAACTTCGATTCGATTCCTTTAACTTATTGCGTCGTACATGGAATAATCACAAAGAACTGAACTCTGTCGGTAACTAAGGCAAAGTCCGAAATCTGTCATTACCGACGTCACGGAAACTCGGAAAACGCAGCAATGTTTCTAAGAAAAAGAATTTCACAAACAACCCCATACTGTTTCTTCCCAGTGTCCATAGTTATCCTCGAAACTTTTATCAACCCAACATTTATCAATTTCCGGTGAAACCGGCTCCTCGCGAAGTTTGAAATAACAAAACGTACGTAGATCGACTAGTGAAACAAGTACAGTCGCAATAATTATATAATTTATTTATATCCCGTGATCCTTTATTATCTACAATTCGCGTACAAACGTTTTCAATAAAAACATTATACCGTTATGCAACAGCATCATTACAATTACATATAGTGGTATAAAAAAAAAGCTCGAAACACAATTCTAACGGTACTCGTAGTGATAATTAATAAATAACGTTTAACTAATAAAATAAAATTGTATCTATTGTACAGTACATTGTTCCTGTGATTCTGTACTGCCCTGTTGCGTATCCTCTATCTCCTTAGTGGCAAGAAGTCCCTTCGTACTCTCGGCTACCTTCATCCACAGTTGTACCTGAATTTTGAAAAATCGTTTATTTAAAACAGTAACTGCCATTCGCTATGCAAACTCACGATTTTGCAATCGCCCTCGCCTATTGCATTTACGGGGGTAAATATTTGACGTAAATATTTGGACACACGCCTGACACGGTATCCATGGTAACAACGCGGACAAGTATCGATATATCTCATCTGCGACAAGTGAATGATACTCGCGAAATCATCATTAAATATATAATACATAAAAGAAATACAGTGTACGATAAACAAAGAAAAAATGACAAAGTCTGTACAAAACGAAGCGTTTTTTGGTAAAATGGTAAAACAAAGTGTCGTAGTAGTTTTGTCAGGAAGGACTCCATTTTGGATGCCAAAAAGAAATAAGGCCACTCTGTGCAGTTTCTCAGTGACGTCATATCCCTCAGGATCATACTTATGAAATATAACTTAAGAGTTTTACCTGTTTGAGCAAAAGTTCGCGTCTGCGACCAGCTGGTTCCTTTCCCAGAAGAGGTACCAAAACGCTAAGGGACGATTGAAATTTCTCTAGGGCGAGCGCGTAGTTACCTTCGGCAAGATAGAGCTCGCCGACCTCCCCTATTTCTAAAGCGTCCGTCATCCCCGTAGTGCTTCTACCGAGGACACCTATTGATAGAGGCGTGGAAAAAAAAACATATAGGACGAGGAATCGATTAATTAGGAACGAAAGAAGAACAAAGGAGACGATAAAGGGAAGAATGAAAGAAAAGCAAAAAAATTACTGTAATAAATGCTGCTGTCACGTGACGCCTGCATAACGTTACAATAACCTTTCTCGTGACCTTCAGCCTGACCCCAAAATTACGTAATCGCATCGACGAAAATGCCGACAATTTACTAAAGACATTGCACCCTGGATGACACGATTTAAGATCAAAAGGATAACTAAGGGTGGAAAAGGGGTGTCGGAATGTGCGCGATGAAAGGGGTTCCTTGAAGGTAAATAAGAAATTCCCTAAACGCATATAATCCACCCATTGTCACCCCAATTCTTTTCTATCCTATCCTCCACACGGTTTACCCCCCACAACCCCCTTATGTAGATCGTTTAATATTTTTTTTGTATTCTTTACTTTCTTTCCAAAAATCATGATACCAACGTAAATCATTATAGGCGTTCCCATCCAGCGATCCCGTCCTTTTGAACGGCCGCTCTGTTTTGCCCTCCGAGGAAGCTGACGATCCTGTCTTCTCGGTGTCGTCTTCGTGGCACACCTGTTTCAGTCTCTCGGCACGCTTAATGTAGTCGTTGACACGTAACCTCAGAGCTTTTTTCCTCTGGGGATCAGGTTCATCTATGCGAAATATACAGAACTGATTGGCCGTGCGGTTTTCAATGTGGCGACAGTGCTGCCACCATAAGAAGAAAATGGTAATACGAGATAGGGTACATTCCTAAATGCACTCTGCCAGTACCTGCGAGCATGGTTGCGTCTCGCTCAATTGCATGCAGATAAACAGGGACAGGGTGATCACGTAGCACTGGCAGTGCATTTCGGAACGTATCCAGAGGAGTATCTCGTGTGATTATTGTCGTACTGATAAGAAGAGGTATGAAGTATCGTAGGGCGTCGCAGTAGAGGTGAAAGGCGTCGCGATGATTCTTTTCAGTATCCAGCTTCACGGCACGTTGAACAAGGGCTACGGCCTTTTCGTAATTTTCGTCGGTGGGTGCGTGCACCAGGTCGAGAAAATCATGAGCAAAAAATTGCTCAAAGGTTATCCGCTCGTTAGGGTTGTGCTTAAGAAGCGACATCAGGAGATCCTTACATTCTCTTGATACGTGGCAACCTTTTGGTAGCTACTCTGACCGGAAATGGTTAGAAATGTGTATAGGGTTGGTAATTGGTTTAATTAACGTGCGCATGCGTGACTGGAGATTAATTTGAAAGTAGATTTTAGGTTATGATAAATAAATACGGAAGTTATCACCTCTATTGGTCTTCGATCTTTGATCTTTTCTGCTAGTTCCTGAAAGCTGCTGCTGGAATAAGGAGCTTTGCCAAAGAGACATTCGTACATGATGACGCCGACGCTCCAGAGATCGACGCGGGCATCGTATTTATTTTGAAGTAATATTTCCGGCGCCATGTAAAGCGGCGAGCCGCGAATCGTGAATTTTGTTTCTTGTGGCGAGAGATACTGAGCGAAACCAAAATCTGAAATTGACAGCGGCCATGTTGTATTGGTTTTTACCGTGAGTTTTGGATGTTGAGAAAAATCGAATTGGGTGGTATTTTAAAAAGTGGCGCGCGTTTCAAAATTTTTAGCTAGTCTTAACGAACCTCCAACCTTGAGTGTTAATTGTGGTCTTTTCGTTAGAAGGAGATTTTGCGGCTTTAGATCCATGTGGCAGACCTCGTGACTTCGCAAATATTTCAACGCAAGTGCCAGCTGCTGCAAGAACTTGCGACAAACGTTCTCCGGCAGTTTGTGCTTCCGTTTTATGAAGCTCGACAAGTCTCCCCCGTCGCAGTATTCCATGACAATGTAAATATGCCTGAATGCCAAGGCGCGAAAATTATTTAAAACCAAAATTCCTACGGCTGACACGCTAATGAGAAGATTCTTGTACTTCAGTACGCAAACTACTAAAACGAACCCGTCGTCCCAAAAGAAATCTCTCATCTCGACGATGTGACGATGCTTCAGGATCTTGAGAAGATTTATCTCGGTAATTAGATTGTCAATGGCCGTTTTCGAAAGCGTCGACTTATCCACGCATTTTATGGCCACGACTTCTTTGGATCCGTTCTAAATACAGAAGGAAGAATGGGATCGGAATCAACGTAGATTGTTTGGAGAATTTTGAAATAAAACAAAATTGCAACACAAAAGTGCACGGGGCAAGTATACAACTAGATACAGTATTTAAAAATTCTTAAATAGGGGAGGGGCTGGAATTATTTTATTTATCAGGGAATTCTTATAGACACGTAAAATCAACATAGACGATACCTGCTTCTCAAATATTAACAATTTTTTCTTACATTGTTTAAAACTGTCATTCATACTTTCCCCTTATATTAAACCAGCACGGTATAACCGGGGTGCCAAGATTTACCCTCTACGTCCCTGAGAACAGATGATTCGATCTTCTTGAAAACAACCTAAAAAGTATACCGACCTTTTTGAAAGCTTTATAGACAGTAGCGTAGCTTCCCGTTCCAATTTTTTCCAGTATGGAATAATCACTGACACTTGGCAGACTCATCATCCTTCTCGACGATATTAATCGCACAATCCAACCCTTAACATTTACTGATAAATCCCCATGGACGCCGCTTGACAGAATCACACGAAACTTGTCACAACGTGGGGTAGTCCCAATGGCGTAGCACTCAATATATCTCACCAAAGAATCACCAACAATGAATTCAAAATACCAAAAAAAGAGTCTCAATTTTGTGTCACGCGATAGAAAATGCAAAATATTTATTTCACCATCACCGCGATCGGCCTCAAAAAGTAGTCTTTGCAATTCTATTTGTAGCGACAACGAATAACCTGATCAGCTGTTTCTTTTGAGGTTGGATCACTATCTTGTACCTACAAAATGGCCGATAGTATAGATACCAATCAGTTGGCCCTAGTGTATCTACGCCTATGTCAAATATATCTCGTGTTGGAAATTCGAGTCGAAGCAGACTTCAAGCAGTTGACTGAAGTTAACACAACGGCGACTTGGCGACGAAACGTCTCGTTGCTGTGTCGTTTACTCGGATCGCGTATTTCTCTGTCCCGGAAAAAGTCGCTCGCGAAATTCATCCAGTCGAAAGAAACACGTGCAAATCACTTCCAGGCTTATCTCGACGCCCATGCAAATCCCCTTTGATAGGCTCGAAAGCACTTGCGAAAGCATCAATTGAGAATTATTAACGCGCTACTATGGTGGACGTGACAGCAGTGGCCGAGCTATGAGCTCGTCCGTGCTCTCATGGCAAATGGTGCGTTCCAGTTTTTTTTTGACTTGTCAATTTCTATGAGCTATCAAATCGGTACGGAATCAACCGTGACCAGTTGAGGACGCTACGACGGAACGGAGAAGTAGGGGAGACGTTTTTGACGAATCGCAAAGAGAAAGTTATGGAGTGGATAAATATATCGACTTGAAAATTCCCTTCGACCGTCGCCAAATTTTATTGGTATGGAACTGACATTTTTTCTTTGTTTTCTTTTTTTCTTCACGGTTTAATTTCTGCCTTCTGAATTATTAACGTAACGCGTAGGAATTACGAGTACGTTGCGCGGCTTCTCTTTTTTTCTCGTCTTTTTTCTTTTATTTTATTTTCCACAGTCGGGCGATTTTGAAACGTTACTTTCGCTGAGAAAGTTTGTTGTGGTTGGTTGGGGATAAAGGTGATATCGTAATTTAACGACGTTCCATTAGACGCGATTGATCTGGTGTAACGGAGGTGAGCGCGACATTAGTTTTTCTTCTTTAATCTCTGTGTATTTCTTTTGGTTCTCTATCGAGTGCACCGTCTTGGCAGTGATTATTCGCGAGTGAATCCTTTCGAGTCTCGATCCCGTCAACGTGTTTTAAGGATATTTAACAGGGATTCCGACGACTTACGAAATATTGCGAATTCACAGTTGCACCGTTAATTCAGCTGTTTGCGATTAGCTGCCGGAGTTGGCGTTAAGCAGCTGATTTCAATATTTTCTACTACGCATATAAACTCAACGCTAATAGAAATCCTCGTTAATTGTTACTGCGAAAGACGGTGAGTGTGAATTGGTAAGGATAGAAATTGTGATTTCAATCAATTTCATTCTTACAGTGCAAAAAATTAGACTTTGTGCAACGGGATGCTTTGTCTAGGCGATTGGTATATCGTATGATTATATTTTAGAGTTTTAACGTCTCTAATCGGTCTCTGAATTATTGTAACGTTGAAAGAATAATTGATTATATTTAAGGAAATGTCATTGAATAAATAATCAGTGTCGTATGTTCGTTACGAGGTTAAGTTTTCGTATGACCGTGACAGCAGCTAAAGCCGTGAACAATACGAAACGTCATTCCGAAAGGTCTGTTCTGTGATTGGTTCATCAGGTTTAACAGTAGGATCTGATTGGCTCTGACTCACGGCAACCATTCTCCTTCTTTCCGTGATTCCAACGTTTCAGTGTATCAGCTGCCGCAGATAAGCTAGGTGTTTTGGCAGCTGATTTCAGTGCTTTCTACACGTCTGGCGCGAGTCTTACGTATTTTTTTGGTTTCTCTCTTCCTCGGGGAAGAATTGCGAACGCTTCGTAATCGGGATTGCGAAGTTTCGTTGTTTCGAGACGTAGGAGTTTAATATTTTAGTGAATACGCGTTCGCGAAGTAGTAGAGGAGCCGTGACGTCATGTTCTGAGACACTTTGGCTGTGCGGGTTGCGACCAGGATCATCCCTTGTTTGAGAATGAATATTACTCCATAGTGGAGCAACTGTATTGTCTATAGTGTGGCCAGTGATCTCGACGTAAACGTTGTCATTGCGTTTACATTGCTCGTGCAGACTCCTAGTGGTCATTGTCAACCAGGTTGTGTGTTGCTAACAGTGCCTTCGGAGCTTGAGCAGAGTCTCAAGGGCAGCTTCCCTGCGTCTTTGCTACGTAGTGCCATTGGGGAGCAAGAACGAGGCTTGAAAGCCTGGTGACTCTGACAGAGGAGCGTGAGCACAAGCTAGTTACCCAAGTATCAAGAACATGGACTCCGAGGAAGAAACGTTGTACGATGACGTTGACTCTGGTAATGAGTCCAGCGGGGATGATGTTGATTTTGCGATGGAGATTGAATCTGGAAATCCACGTGAACGAGCTACGGATGTCGATGACTATCCCTCTGAAGTTCTTTCGACCGAGGAAATTGTACAGCACATGGTGGATTCGATAAAGGAGGTCAACACCGTGGTAGAGGTAAAGGATATGCATTTTATTTTTACTCAAGGTTAAGGATCGGTAGTTACAATTGGATTGTTCTTAAAATATATAGTCGCGTTATATTTTAACTAATGCCGCTGTCGTTGTGTGTGTATTTTTATTGTACTGTCGATATAGCTTGCATTCTTATGTGTCATCTTATGTGTCATCTTGACATATAGACACGGTGCATTTATATCTTGACAAAGCAAGGACATGGTTCGCTTGACTTTCCATGCCTAATCTTAAACAATCATTTTATTTGCTATAGTCATTGGTATCCTATACAAAATAAGGTCAATACCGTAGCTGGAAATAAATATAAAGTCATAATTCTTTGTTTTTCCTTTGTTTACATACAGCTTTTGTTACCCATGTTTTGTCTAGAATAATGACGTACGCTGATTCCTTGTCATATCTTATCCAAGATCTCCAATCTTAATACAACGATAGATTCTTACTCATTTAACATGACAGTGTTTCTGTATATTTATCACATGAGTGGTCACAGATAAAGATTAAATTTTCTTTTTAGTATTTCAATTAGTATATTTTAAGGATTCTGTTGCTATTTTGACTTCGCGAAGTAACATTTTATTTAAAAAAATATTAGAATGCACGCGAACTCTCGGCACGTTGTGTTAGTTTTTTTAATGTTATTTTGTACAGAGACCTTGAGAAATGTATTTAAAGCCTGGAGAACCTCCTCGAATATACCGTAAAGACTTTTCGTGTCTCTGCAGCCCCGATTAAACTCGTGCTTCAGTCGTTTATGAAAATTAATTAAGTAGTAATAACTTGTATTATCGAAAGCACGAAAAAAAAGATTCAATGTATTGCGTCTTCTTGCAGATACCAGCAACAACAACGCGAATCCTATTAAATCACTTTAAGTGGGACAAAGAGAAGTTGATGGAACGATTTTACGATGGCGATCAAGAGAAACTGTTCGCCGAAGCTCGTGTAATTAATCCCTTTAGAAAAGGTCCACTCATCAACAGAACGCGCCCATCGCAAACAGCCTTGGTAAACGAAAATTCGCTAGATAAAATAGTTCGTAAAAAAAAAACCCCCAAAAATTACAATCTAATACAAATTGTATTCTGTTACCGCCCTCAACAGTCTAGGAGAACGTCAACGAACGGCACAGAGGAATGTGGTATTTGCTTCATGATTCTGCCATCTTCAGTAAGTATAATTTTTTCAAAAATTGTTAACCCTTTACACTCCACTGGCGCCGTTACGCCGTTAATTGTTGGAGTGCAATGGGTTAATATAAATATTGTTTCTCGACGAAACAGCAAAATAATGTAGTACTATCTATATCGCGCATGCGCAGATGATGACCGGCCTCGAATGCGGCCATCGCTTTTGTACCGGCTGCTGGGGCGAGTATCTAACTACGAAAATAATGGAGGAAGGCGTCGGGCAGACAATCGCTTGCGCCGCACACGCATGCGACATTCTCGTCGACGATGCCAGTGTGATGCGACTTGTAAAGGACTCCAAGGTCAAACTGAAGTATCAGCACCTCATCACAAACAGTTTCGTCGAAGTACGTTCGCAAAAGTTCAACTTTCGTGCAATTAGCCAAAATACTCCGCAGTGGCGCCACTGTACAACCTTTCACTATCTCAAGAATTTCACCGACCTTAATTTCCTTCTGTCTCTTCGTTTCCTAGTCTAAGTGAAAACCCTGTGGAACCGCGCCGTTAATAAAGTACCGTAACAGCCCTTTCCCCTTCCCACTATCTCGCTTGCATAAGAATGACTCTAAATGCACCGTAGTTGATATTGTTATTTAGACTACCGTTAAAATTCATTCTTTCTCTACTGCGCAGTGTAACAGGTTGCTAAGGTGGTGCCCATCGCCGGATTGCAACAACGCGATAAAAGTGCAGTACGTCGAGCCGCGACCGGTCACTTGTAAATGCGGCCACACGTTTTGCTTCCACTGCGGCGAGAATTGGCACGATCCCGTGAAGTGTCACATGTTACGCAAATGGATAAAGAAGTGCGACGACGACTCCGAGACGTCCAACTGGATCGCGGCTAACACCAAGGAGTGTCCCAAGTGTAACGTCACCATCGAAAAGGACGGCGGCTGCAATCACATGGTCTGCAAGAATCAGAACTGCAAGTCCGACTTCTGCTGGGTCTGTCTTGGTCCTTGGGAGCCCCACGGATCCAGCTGGTACAATTGCAACAGGTACGACGAGGAGGAGGCTAAGGCTGCGCGCAACGCTCAGGAAAAGTCGAGATCAGCACTTCAGAGATATTTGTTCTACTGCAACCGATACATGAATCACATGCAGTCCCTCAAGTTTGAGAGTAAGCTCTACGCGAGTGTCAAGGAGAAGATGGAGGAGATGCAGCAGCATAATATGTCCTGGATCGAGGTAAGTGATCTTTTTTTTCTCTATCAATACCTTTAATCAGGATCTCCAATTTTGTAGATCTCAGTGACCACAGAATCTTCTCGATCCCCCTGCTTCACGTTTTTCTCCAACATTTCTCATCCTCACGATCTCCTTCCACGTTACAGGTTCAATTCTTAAAAAAAGCCGTGGACATCCTTTGCTCCTGCAGGCAAACACTCATGTACACTTACGTGTTCGCCTATTATTTACGAAAGAACAATCAGTCTGTGATCTTTGAGGACAACCAGAAGGATCTGGAGAGCGCCACGGAATGCCTCTCGGAGTATCTCGAGAGGGACATCACCAGTGAGAATCTGGCGGACATTAAGCAAAAGGTTCAGGACAAGTACAGGTGAGTCAAGAATAATTTATTTATTTCTTTTAATTATTTACTAGCATCACCGAACAAACAATCTCTCGTTTATTCCTGCCAATTAACGTATTAAAGTACGTCGTACCTTATATTATAATATATATTACAAATAATGAGTAACGACGATAACAATTTTGTTCTTTTCTTTTTTAATTCTCTGCTTGAAGATACTGCGACAGTCGGCGGAAAGTACTCCTGGAGCACGTGCACGAGGGTTACGAGAAGGAATGGTGGGATTACATGGAATAAATAAAAATGGGGGTCCGTTCTCTGTATTTGGTTTAAGGACGGGGCACGGAGTTGATGTTCCTTTGGTGCCCCGCTACTCCTATTATACCCCCACACACAGTCGCTGCCCCCTCCCAATTTCTGCACCCCCCCACCCCAACCTTCGCCCCAGCTGTGATATACCAAGAAAGCTGACAAGAGACAGAAATAATAGAGCAGGTCACCAAGTGATAATACGTATTATATACATTTTAAGCATATAACACGGTCCTGTGGTAATGCATATAATATCGTTATGACTCTTTACGACCTTTATTAAAAATCGAATTCTACCAACACAGGCTAAATACAAAGGTACTTTTCATTTTGTACTTGCCGTCTAAGGATACTAACCGTTATCTGCGGATGGTCGTTGCGCCGCGTCCACCCTGGTGGAAATGGACGTTCGCGCGACTCGCGATCCATTTCCATTTTTTTATTTTTTTATTGCCAGGGGGACGGCGCTCTCGCCATTTTTATCTTTTGCAAATATCGCAGGACGCTTGCGAATCGCGTTTAATCGTACGATTTTTTCAAGTGCGCACGCATGACACGGACCTTGGCGATTGCTACGGGCAAGACCAGTAGCATTTCCGGTGCGCATCTTTACTCGTAATTTTAATTTTAGAATTTCTCTTTTCTTCTCGTAGGATCTCGTAATCGCGTATCTGCGTGCACGTTTTTTTTTTTTAATTTTCGTGCAAGATAATTTACGTCTCTGTTACTCTTCCCCTCCCCCTTCCTCCCCCTCTTTCTCGTACCCTTTTTTCTCTTAGTGTCCGCTGACTCGCTTTCTTGTTATTTTGAAAATTTTATGCTATCCGATACTTCGGATCGATTTCGAAGGCGGATTATCGATATCGCGTTTCATAAAGACTGTACTGTTGTTTTATCTGTATATTCGTTTACTTCAATGTTTTTATCTCTTCCCTCCGCCTCTCTGTACTTTTTTTTTTGTTGGAAATTTGTTTCATTTCTTTTGTTTACGCTTGACGCGTATCACGTTTCTTTTGCTCGAAGATTTTGAAATTTTCTACTCGCACCCGCACGAGTAAGACTGGGCCAATTTGACGGACATTCGCGCTGCTCAGCGACGCGATTCGTCGTACGATGTATATGCTCTATTTTGGACAACGATACGTCCAGGCTGAAACTGCCAAAACTTTGCGAAAAAAAGAATTAACGAATGAACTACTAAAACAAAAATTTGGTACCGGTCACGTCGTGGGTGTTACGTGGGACGATTGAGGTTTTTCGCGGGAAAAAAATTCTTTCGCCAATTTTATTTGCCCTTTTGTAACTTAGTGACTAAAATTAGTGACTCTCTTTGTTCTTTTTGATCTCAAAAATATTGCGCTTGCGATATTTTTTTTATTTTACTGTCCAGTCTTCATTGCTCCAGTTTGATCCATGTGACGCTGCGTGACATCGATGACGTGTTCTATGCGGATCTATAATTAGTCGAGAAAATCAAGGCCAATGATACTGTGGTATAAGGATCGAGTTATTATACTGTCAGAGGATAAATTGGGAACGCAAATAAGTCCCGTTTGTACAGTTATATAGTTCTATATTATATATAAATATATTATATATACATATACATAAGATATATTGTAACGATAATGTCGATAAATAATAGAGCGAAAGTGATTTATTGGATAGGTAGGAGCTTTTGAAGATTTATTGAATGAAATTGTTGATTCTTATTAATTGCTCGCGTTGCGAAAGAGAGTGGGTAAAGAGAGGGTAAAAGAGCGAGAGAGAACGAGAGCGTAAAGAAAAAGAAAAAGAGAGAAACGAAGCAACGGAAGAAGAAAAGTCGGAGAAAGGAGGATAATACGATTGTGGTTAATGAAAAAAATTCAAATTGTTTTTCTGTACAGTCTCAAAAAAAATTTGATTAGGTGTTAAGGGAATTGTTACATATACTATATAATATTCGCGGGACACTAGACTATATGTTAGTTTGTGTTTTTTAGGTATCCTATATACGTATTATAAAAAGAAGAAGAAAAAGATGAAACGCGAAACGCACGCTGGTCCGAAATTTTTATTGTTGTCTTCTTCTTCCTTGGTCCTCTGTCACGTCGTCGCGCGACCTGAGTTGCGTCTTTGTCGCGCTGGTCAAAAAATAAAAAATGTCAATCCAAAATCGGAAGGATGACGCTCGTGCGTTTCGCATGCGAATTGGACGATGAGTTTTGAATCTCGCTTTTTCGAAGTTTGTGATGCAATGGGAAAGAGGATCACGTGGCAATTTTTTTTTACGGTTCGCGCACTCGTTCGTTTCTGACGCTTCAACTTTGAATTCCTTAGTGAAGTATTTCCGATACTTACGATACTAATTTGTTGGATGCTAATTCTTTGGAAATTTGAAGTTTTTTTTTTCTCCTATTTTATCTTAGTTCCCTTCTTCTTTGGGGCATATTTAATCGATTGAAGTCAACTTCTCTTTTTCGACTTGGCAAACTCTCGTTGACGAACGTGAGTCCTGATTTTTTTTGTTGCTTCACAATTTCGCAATCTTTTCATTAAAATGTCTTTGTTCCCTTTGTTAATAATTATCTTGTCGCCAATGCGTAGGTAATGAGCGACGAGGAATCGAGATATGCGTTAAATTACTGTTTACCTGGGGGTGGTGCGTGGGTATTCGAGAAATTTCGGTGGGATTGGACTAGAGTCCCGAAGAAGTAAAAGAATTTTCGAATGCGCGAGCGAGTAGGAATTTAATTTTAAAAAAGATATTAGCAATTTTTAAAATGTTTGTTTTCCTTAAGGAACACGCCTCTCCGTATTTTACATAATTCTTGCACTCTTGTAAGGCGATATATTTTCAATAGCAACTAGATTGTATTTATATTTGAAATAACGACGCTGCATCAAGTTTAAATAAAACTCTAAGTATTTGGAAAGTTCTATCTCGAGAGACCGTGGACGTTTTGATCGAATGTACTTGTGTGGAGATATTTGGCTCAAAAAACAAAAAAGATTAATAAAAAAGAATCAGTCAAGTTTTGTATCGATAAGAAGTAACGAATTACAATGTTTTCGAGTCGTTTAAAAGTAACGGAAAATTCAAAATCTCAACTGTCGAATGACGCCATTGACCAATGGCGGTTAATCAAAAGGATATTCAAATTTGATTGGTGCGTTTGAGCTGAATAATTCTGTATGTATGTTTTCTTCTCATTTTCCTTGGAAAAATATCCATAGCTGACGTTAATGAAAGATCGTTGGGGGCGGTACTTGGCAGAAAGTGAAGGAGTGGGGGACTGCGTATCTTTTTAGTAATCAAGAAAGGGGTAAAACGATCTTCGTTAAAGAAGTAGAAGAGTGATTTATCGTAAAGGTATTTATTATCACCAGATATTGATACAAAAAAAAAAGAAGAAAACTTTTACAAAGGTACTAAAAAGCTATCGAAGTACAAGATTTTACCATGGCGTATAATTATTTATAGTACATTTATTAACCAATATATCTCAATTACGTGCAGTCACTATGTTTACAGAAAGAGAGATGCTACTATGGCCGTTCGCGGCCAAGCGTATCGTTTGTAGAATTTGTTATTTAATATATTTTCTACCTAAAATAAATTATAAATAAATACAAATAGTTCGCGTCTACCTAAATTCAATATAATTTCGAGATTCTTGTTTGGCGCTGAGATCTAAATTGTCGACTGGTTTTATTTTTATTTTGAGTATCATTCGTTGCAAATTGTATTTCATAGTTAAAGAAAAAAAGGGGGAATACCTTGCGCACAGTTAAACGAAGAAAGTCTTCCTACTAATTGAACTAACCCATTGAGAAAAGTTTGTTATTATTATTATAGTTAATAGGGAACTTGCATTGTTGTCTTGCGCTCGAGTGAAGAAAGAAAAAAAAAGGAAAGAGAAATACTTTGAAGAGTAGTAAGAAATTCATGGTTGATTGGAGATCAATAATGGTCCTTTCGAATTGCTTTAGTCCATTGTATACGTATGAAAAATAAATTTTAAAATTAAATTCAGGATTTCTTTTACCCGTTTTTACGGCTTTTCTGATTAGAAACAAATGTAAAATCGATTCGCTTAAACTCACCTGAATGGCGTGTTAACATGATAAATGATTTTTGAATATTTTTTTCTTTAAACGATCACGATCACAGGGTATAAGTACACGGTTAACGTTTTACTGAATTCCTTTTACACTTCAGGAAGTTACAGTTAATATAGTGGCGACCAAGCCGAGGGTGGCTCCGGTCATTAAGAGACTCCTCCAAACTGCTCCGCTGACTTCTTCTGCGACTGGATACTCTGTACAAAGTTGTTCCTAAGAGACAAAATTAAGTAGTTCGATAAATGCTGATAAAAAGGTATATATAATATTTCTTATGCATCGATAAAGACTTACCCATCCTCCGTAGCCCTTAATGAAATGTGCTATCTCCTCTCCAATATATCTGGACACGTACAGTGGTAATTTCTTCTTGAGTGCATGCATTCGTCTATCCCTGGCCCACAGTGCGAGCCTTCCCATGAAAGCATAGAGACAAACAATCCTAGCCCACGTAACACCACCGTGAAGAAACAGTTCATCGGCAACAGCCATGAACGCCTCGTAAGCAGTATCCGGTACAACATTAAGTCGATTGACCATGCTAGTGAAGAGTATGCTGTGCTTGTTGAGCATCTGGTAGACATTGTGTCTCATGCTACGAGATATTGGATCCCTGGATATCAAGTATATATCCTCCTTAAGAAGATACCGAATGACATCATTAGCCAAACACTCCGCAGTAAGCTCTATGGAGTCTTCGCACAGGCTATACCTAGCAGGAGGAGCCAGCTGGGGAAAGAGATGCTGCAGTCGCACCTAAAACACCAAGCAGTTCACTCTTAACACCCAAGACCAACATCCTCATCCCAATCGTGTCTCACTGAACGAATCCCCAACAATCACTCCCAATATCATCCTACAATTTATCCATTACCTGGCAAACCTCGACGAAAGACATACCGCTGCTGGCACCGCTCGCACCATAGCGGCACGCACCGTTCCCGATAGCGTTGGGCAGCTCGCTCGGCGAATTCCTGTTACCGGGGGGATCGCATTCCAGAATGCCGCCCACTCTGGAATGTGGTTCTCCCTGCGCTGACGCACCCTGATCGCTCCCCTCTCCGACGTCATTGTCCGTCGCACCGTCACCGGCCATCCTCCAGATCCACGATCACACCACGTTTATCTCTCTGTCCACCGACCAAACCGATCCTCACCAGCGAGTCTCAACTCCTCGTGGATCGTTCAACCCTCTTCACAGCATCCTAGATACCCTCGCGATCTCCACCTGCTGCGGCCGAGCCCCGACGAAAAAAAAACTCACCCGCCGATTAGCCACTCTCTACTTTCCCGCGGCCATTTCCGAAGCGGCGTCCCCCACCCTCGTCCAACTTTACCACCACCATCGGCACCACCATCATCACCATTGCCACTGCCATCCTCGTCTCTGGGCTCTATGGATCATTCACGTTTCCCTCCCTACCACCTCTCTGATTCTTCTCCACTTCATTCTACACAACGTGTATAAACCCGCATCCTCTCCGCTCTTGACTGCACTCCTGCTGCATTCTTCATGGCTTCCGTTACTGGTTCTCCAGTCATTTGCTTAATGGTTGGTTTAAAAGAAGTCTTCTTTTTTAGAAATTTCATCCAGACTTGGAAGACTTACAGTGCCCGACCAAATCTACTATCTCTCATTGTATCAATAGCAGCTTCTGATCTGTCACTGGTTTTTTAAGATCCTTGAAAATTAATCTCTACAAAGAAACCATGGTAAACGTCCAGTAAGTATAGTCTCTAGGACATACCATAGGTCTAATGTAGGTTTAGAATAACGGGTATTAGATATTAGAGATTAGTCAAGGTTGGTACATAGTACGGTGAAAGCCTGACTCTTCTTTTCAGTTTGGTTTATATCAATAAGCTTGAACTCAGAATGAAATAAGTTTGCAAAGGCATTGATTATCGTTGCTTGGTATTGAATGGGGCATTGATGGATGGATCGTTTCTTGGAATGCATTAAAAAATTAATGATATGGATGTATATCACTATCTATTGCATTATCATTAGTACCGTGCCGAGTGATCGGGTGCACTTGGCTGCACCTTCGTTTCTCTACGTCGCAAGACTCCAGGAGAGACCTTCAAAGGCCGCAGAATGCGTCGATGAATGAAGCAGGAAAGTTGCGGAGTTAGCGACCGGATGTGATTCTACAAGGCGGCCAAGAAAACGCGCTAGGCCGCCGCCACTTCGCCAGCGGCCAATCGCTGAACCAGTTCTCAGCTATAGGATCACATTTGATATATTATATTATAGTATAGTATAACGCATTATATCATAGTGCATTATACACTTTCGAAGCGCGTAAACGTAGGCAATTAGTATATGGATTGTACGGATTATATTTTATTGTACACTTTACATTGATTTATATTATATTTATTGGATATTGATAATACGTTATTGTCAATGATGATATATTATTATTTTTCTTTGTTCTATTCCTTTGTCGTTGTACGGGGCAATGGGGGATTGCTATCTAGGTTTGAATTGTTAACGGTTTATTCGTTTCTCAGTAGAAAATGGCGCGTGCAATAACCTATACGTTAAACCCTCAGGCGCCATTCCTTTCTATACCAAATATGGACAGTCAAGTCTATGGTTATTAGAACACCGCGAGCGGACATGGATTAAATTGAAAGACATGACTCACGTATAAATGACATCTAATTGGGTCATTATCTCACTGATAAGCGTTGATACTCGAAGTAAATGATACGATAAGGAGCGACAACGTACACGTATGACTCTTCGACACCGTCGGCCATTTCCGGTTGAAAATTTGTATTTACAATTTAATTATTTAATTAGTATTCACGTACGCGACAGGGTGTTTGAAAATTGACGATTTTTCTTGAAAAAGAAAATGATCTTACGTAACCCTAAAGAAAAGAATCATTCGAACAGCTACTCGCCTGGTTGTTTGTGCAACCTCGAAATACGAATCCGGTGTAGAGGCTGTTGCAAAAGTTGCTCGATATTTCAGGGTAACACGTGACACTGAGTCTGGACGGGTTTTCTTACCATCATTCATGATGCGATGGCACGGCAATAGAATGATTGCCTGACGGCCAGTGACTAAAGTGGATAAAGTCTTTTATAGTAATTTAACTCAGGCCCGTTGCAGGGGTGCAGAGTTACGGGCCCTTTTATCATTTTTTTTTCTTCTCACTGTACGGGAACGATTCCCTCCCCTCTGTCGACGGTTAAATTGAAACCGCCACCTATTGGAATTCATTGGAAAACGTCATTTTGAATAATTCAATTTTCAAATTCGTTACGATCATCGTCTCGCTGTAAATGACCGTTAAAACTTGATCAATCGAATATTCATTTTATAGAGAACGCGGAATGATGTTGATGAAAAGTCGGAGAAAAGAGGTTAATACGATTTTCAAAATCGTTACGATCATCGTCCTGCTGTAAATGACCGTTAAAACTTGATCAATCCAATATTCATTTTATAGAGAACGCGGAATGATGTTGATGAAAAGTCGGAGAAAAGAGGTTAATACGATTTTCAAAATCGTTACGATCATCGTCCTGCTGTAAATGACCGTTAAAACTTGATCAATCCAATATTCATTTTATAGAGAACGCGGAATGATGTTGCACCATAATTTTCTTCGGTACGAACAAAGAAGTTTCGTAATATCCATTATGCAAATGGCGTCATTACCCAATAGTCAATAGAACCACCGTATATCCTGTTCAATTCAGATTCAAACGTACCGCCAAGAATTTCAAATCGCTCACAGCGCCTGTACCATATCGGTTTGGAATTTTTGAAAAATATTTTCATTTTTTTTTACATTTTTGCAATTCTCTGTCTTGTATTGTCAACTAGAGACTGTGACGTCGCAAAGTGTTCATTGTAACGTCAACAGGACGGCAATGGCGAGGTATGAAAATTTTTTTTTACTACAACGTACCTGGCTCTATCTTTTATTTTTTTGTATTATTTTTTCACGAGGATGGGGGGCCCATTTTAGCGGCCCTGCGTCACGTCCCTGAGGTGGCTGCAGTAGGTACTAACAGATTGACAGACGTACTCGCCGCGGACTGACCCCTTCGGAGTTATTTAGTTATCGCTCTATCGACGCTTCGCCAGGTCGCAAGGCTTTGATATTGTCAGTGTTGAAATAAATAAAAGAAAAAAGTGATAAGACGAACCGGAAGTCAGAGGGGTACCAATGAGAAACCGCGGCATCTATGAGTGAGCTCTTGCTGCAGTGTTATCCCTTCAAGGCGAGATATTATGATTAGGTGAGTTTTAATAATATTCTTATTTATCTTTTTTCTCAGTACTCATATATATATATAATACATAATACATAAACGACGCCCGGCGGCGTGACGGCTCCGACGACGTCTCGAAAAAGGAACTACGTTCCTTCTTCTTCTTCCTCTTCCTCTTCTTCTTCTTCTTCTTGCTTATCTTTGTTTTTCGCGATACGAATATTTACATCCGGGTATTACGTACGAATTTACCGTAACACTATAACACGTGTGTAGATCCATTTACATTTAATCGACTAGAAAAATATGGAATTGACTTTTTTCATATTATTGATCGATCGAATATCGAACTTAACGGCTGATTTGAATAAATCTTCGCGTGTGGTTTTTTTTCGATATGAGTTATCGATATATTTTTTTTTGATTTTATTTATTCTGCGTTCACGCATTTTGCTCTCTTTCCACGGAGTCGCTCTATGCTTCTGCGCCACTAGGTTTAACGTTGCGTCGTTATCGGGATCGCTCGTTGTGGGGTCCTTGGTTAGAATATTTTCCAGGAAGCGTCCTTCTGGAGAACAACAATGCAAGAACTAGTTGTAGCGTCGCGACGCACTTACTTAACGCGTCATTGCAAGCTACTCAATCTTCAATTTTTTTTACCCACCTCTGCCCTTATTAGATGCAAACTTTATGCACGCGTGTTGCATGGCATTTGCGTCTATGACGATGCACCGCGGATTTGACCTCGCCGATTTATTGATTATTATGCATTTCGATACAGATTTTTCGTAATTTTCATCGATTGGCCTAAACGCTGGAAAATCATCGTAGCACCGAAAAGATTAGACGTAACGTCTTTTACCAATTTTTCTTTTACTTATAAATTATACAACAAAAATTCATATCAGTAATTTCCATCTGACTGCATGACAATGCACTTAACTGCATAAAATTTCAATTGCCAATAGAACGCATATATATATATCCTAATCGTTAGGTTAATTCTTTTTTTAACGTATCATTAATTAAACGTTTTAGTATCGTCTAATCAGATTGTCAATCTACACCGGAAGTCCCAATATATCGAACGTCGGAGGATCAATTGCATTATTAACCGGTATTGGCCCGTCGTCTAAAATTACCAATACATCATCGACGAGTCCCGCGTATCGATAGTACGAAATTTTTATACTCCTCAATAATCGTACGCGTGACGTCATCTCATGGAATTTCGTGAACGACTAAATTTCAGTCGATGATCCAAAATTACCTAATTGCTTATAAATATATATGTGTATATATATCGCCTGCTCTCGCAATACCGTCGTTTACAATTGTATCACGGCAAAGATACGTCGTTCCCGTCATACCTATATATATACTCCTGATGAAACTAGAGCTAATTATCGCGCAATTATAACCGGTAAGCTAATCGATACTACATTTGTACCAATGTAGGATCATTACGTTTCCAGCGTTTGGCTGGTGGAGAAAAAAAAAGAAAAATCGTTCAGCCTTTGTGCATCTTTACTAATCGCCATATTGAAGATACGCCAAGTCGCCCTAGAAATTTTACCATTGGTCCCAATTTAAGATGTCAGCTTGCATAACAGTCCTGTACACAATGCCGTCGCGTTCGCGACAATAAAACAGCGGGTACCGTTTCTTTGGGTGGGGGGGTCAAGGGTGACTTAGGGGGAAAGGGATGACGAATTTATTTGTGATTTTTTTCTCGTTTTTTTGCAAAAAATTTGTTTTTTTTTTCTCTCAATTGCAGAAATTTTGCGAACAGTTAATCGTGATGCATGCGCAATTCGCGATTTTCACTTGTTCTTGCTCGAATCGTCACTCTTAGCCCACGATGGATAACGCGCAGTTAGTGTAATTGTTAAATTACGCGTTCTAATTCCTTCTTTACTCAAGTTCAACGATCCGTGTCGTATTCTTGTACCTTGTAGACACGGTGCCATCATAGAGAACCGCCTTAACGTTTGACGTGTGCCTTATCTTGTTATTTCTCCTGTCAGTTTTGAATAATTGCACCGAAAATACGATTGGCCGTGACGATACGTTTACTGGATGTGGCGTTGGATAACTTTTTGAATTTCTTTTTTATTTACGTCCCACCAGAGTTCAAAGTGCGTATACATAAGAGTGACGTAGGTGACGATGATTGATTAAAAAAAAAGTACGTCGACTCGATAAAACGATATACATATTTGTGGAATTATGGCCGCCGTTGAAAACACCGCAAAACACGTCGTCGGCTCTTCTTATTTATTGCTCTTCGTCACGACGCGGTATACTGTTTGCCCTTAGACGGCAGATTTATGAAGAAACGACGCCGTCGTCGCGACGCAATTGCTTCGACGAGTCGTTTCCATACCGAAGATCGCGAATCGTCAGGAATCGCTCCTTTGGAGATGATTTTTTTTTCGCAGGTCGTTTATGAAAATCGATCTTTTTTGTCGATGACGATCGTGACGAAATTTAAAAAATGACTTCTCCTTTCCGTACCCAACAATTTGGCGTCGCGACGCTTACCAATTTAACAGGCCGTTTACGTCGATTAACACTGTCGCTCTGGTTCAATCTTCGTCGTTCGCTACGACCACGTCTCTCGTAATCTTCCGCGAGGCTTCTTCATTGACAAGTATTTAGTCTCATTCTGTATGGAATATTTTTAACAATATTCGCCAGATGTTAACGGCGTCATTTACGCGAGGATGTCAAGGGTCAAATCCAATAATGAATTAAGGTTAACTTAAAATACCATTATTATTTCTTTGAATGGTGATCATCATCGAAATGGATGTCTTCGTTATTTTTTTTTTCTATCTAAGTCCCCCGTAGTATTAGCTATGGGATATAAATAAACGGTGACGTCAGTCGAACTTGAGGAACTTTATACGATGGGTAAATTTGAATTTGGCGCCAAAAGAAAGTTGCATCGACGCAGCGGATTTATTTTTATACTCGTGCTTGATTGTACCCCCCCTTTTGTATTTGTATGAGATGACGTCAATTTGATTACTCATATATATATATATATGCATTGGTGAATCCTTCTAAGAATCGATGAATCGTCCTTCGCGAGAATTAACGCGATTATTACAGAGTAAATTGTGTTTTCGTGAGATATTATACGTCTCAAACATTTACTCGTTAAGATCAGGCAATTTTTTTTTCTTATCTTCGCAATACTTCATTTTCGAGTAGCAGAAAGTTTTTTTTTCTTGATAATTACGACGAGCTAATTAAAATTCGTATCACGTGACGCGCAGCGAAACATTGTCAAATGTCGCGCACGTGTGTAATTCTATAAATCAATGGCACGTGAACGTTTTGATATTAGCGGAAAAGAGCGTATCGCGAAAAAGGACGCGTTAAGATTTACGAGACCCGATGCGTTATCGCGCTAGCAAAAAAATGGCGTCTGTCACGACAGAAGCGCTATTTGTATCAACATAGATTCGTAAGGCGAAGACGCTGCCAATGATGGCGGACTGTACTTCCGTTACATGAAATACAGTAAACACTATTTTTTTCCTCAATTAACCCCGCGAGTGCGAATTCGCATAATTTTGCACTCGAAATATACAGATCCGCAAAATGTCCACTGTCCACTCGCGAAATTTACATTACTTCCCATCACTCATCTAGGGTCAAGTATACAAAATATAAGTCGTGTTTGAAAAAAAAACAATTTTTTTTTTCAAATTTCATCCCAATTGTCACGCGTACAAAGGACCCTGACTGCTTCGAGCGAAACTCAATTCAGCAGCTGGGAAGAAGATACGCAGAAGAGATCTGGTCGCTCCTCAGTCAGTTAATTGGAACAACAATTAGGACAGCAAACATTTCTATTAATTTAGACCATCGTTCCAGTCTTGTCGGTCGGCATGCTCGGAGCCAAGTCTTAAGCGCCCTTTTGCACTTGCTCGATTTGGCATTTGGGTTCCGTAAAAAAAAAACCAAACAAAAAGCACGCCACGAGGAAAAAAACATTTTAATTACTATCGATACAGCTGAAGGAAACGAGCAATTAAAAAAACGTCATTTTATTTCCCATCTTCGAGTCATTAACGTTGCCGATACTCGTGACGACGTCAGACGCACATTTTTGATCTTCCCCCTGTTTATAGTATATAATATATATATATATATATATATATTATTATAACTATTTTTAGTATTGTTTTTTTTGTTTTCTTATTATTATCTCTCATCGACGATTCTCATGATCCATAAGGAGTTATCGCGAATATACCATACAGCCACTGTTACGCGTTTCCCAAGATTGATTAATTAGATGCAGGTATTTTCGTATCGTATTACCACAATGTAAACGGGCAACTGTGTATACTCAGATAGCACAATGATATTCTTTAGGACGTATATGAATGTTCTCTGCATATGTTCAGAATTTACTGGAATCTAGTAAGAAATATTGAGTACCTTCTGTGAATATCATGTGCTATCTGGATACTCTTGCACGGTTAACCCGGTACGGCCTTAATGTTCCTAGGTGAGTGGTATTGCGCGTACGTAGGTAGACGTACGGTTTGCGCGTTACGCAACGGAAGTCCACGCTCTTGGCATACGACATCTTCTTATCGCGATAGCACGTGGAATCGGTTCAGCTTTGTGGCAAAAAAAAGCGTCATGGATAATATATTGGGCCCTACTGTTGATAATTCATGCCTGAACGGGATCATCATTTGATTTGTTACTCCCCCTCGTCAGATTGTCATGGCGTCTGTCTCTGTCTCGCTCTTTTGTGCATTTTTATATTCGCATTGCTCTCTCTCTCTCTCTCTAGCTCTAACTCTCATTCTCTCGCACGAGATCGTTTTGGGCTATGGTGGGGATGACAGAATGCCGGGCTCCTTCTGTATATAAGCTTAGAGCTTCGGCATTGCTCTTTGGTTGTTCCCCGACGGGCAACTTTCCCGAGACTTGGCAAACGGCACACTGTAAGTTGACTATTTATTATAATGGTAAAAGGGAAGGAAAAATTTTGACGATCCAAGAACGAGTTTCGTTGATGGTTTAATTGGTAGTGATTTTGTTGAAATTCTTTTTTTTCTTCTTTGTTTTCTTTGTTTTGTCGAGGGAGAGTATTTCGCTTTTTTTTTGTTGACTTTTATTTTTGGTACGTACTACGATTTTGTGTAGCCAGTGACTGGTACAAGTAGCGATATATATATATATTTATGTTAGTATGTAGAGTGTAGTGGGCGGAGCTCTGTGATTCAACTGGAATCTCAATAGAGAATAAAAGTGTTTGGGAATTGTGAGTGAACAACAGTGGCTCCACGCGGCGCTAACAGTAACTCGTGTGGAATTGCAAGAAGACAATTGCAATTCTAATACTCGTGTAACGTAGTCGTAACGTTTCATTCATAAGAATTTAGTTTATTTTTTCTTCTACTTTCTTTTTTGTTTTTTCTTTCGAATCTTCGTATTCTAGTATCCGCGATTTAGGGAAAAAATTTTCTTGTCGGCTCTCCCTCTTTCTCTCTCTTTCTCTGTCTGTCTTGCTTCTCCTCCTCTCCATTAGAACATGCTTTATTATTAGAGACGCCTCGTGGATCCGGTTGGATCTGCTTTTAAATATTTTGATCTCGTTCGTCTGGGGTTGAATGAGCTCGCAAAACAATTCATTTGACGGATCACGCGCGATAGATCCGATGCGATCGATAATCGGTATCGTTACGTGTAAATTAGGGATGGTAAGAAATAATTCGTCTCTTATTGCACAAATTTCAAACAGCTGGACAAAGTCTAGACAAGGCACCAGCCATCGTAGACAGAAGTCGTCTTTGAGACGTCCGATGCGACAGAGCCCTAATAGTCAAAAACTCCATACTCCATCATAGTGCCAGCATAATAACAGCACGTCTTGCGTGATGCTGTTGTTTTGCTGGCAATATGCTGTAATATTTGAGGGGGGGATGGGGGAAGGAGGAGGCGTTTTTGACTATCTGGGAGATTGGTCTTTTAGGCATCTTGAAGATGACTTAATGATTTATGCGCCGTCTGGGAGAAGATTAAAATCATCGAATGGAATTTTCCATTGAAAATGAATGATTCGCGTGTATGGACCCTTCGAGAAAAATAATCATTTTCCTTTCACGTCGTCGATGATCCCTCGTCGTTATCGTCGATGATGATCATCGTCATCCGCGTCACTTGGTGCGCCAGTACGTCGTGCGGATTCGTGCGCGCAGTTGCAATCTTTGGCAAGGGCAATTTTTTAAGGGGACCATAATGGCTCCTGAAGGAGACGCGACGCAGTGCAGATGTCAATTGGTCGTTTTTCGTGCGCTGCTTACAAGTGACGACAGTTCGCGCTTCCCTCGTACAATGCATTCACAATGGACGCGTCGTCGACGACGTTCGTTATTGTTATTGATACGGTTAAATCGTACGATTAATTGTACTTGGTGGACTTGGCTCATCTTCGATGAGAAGGAATTCGACGAAGGAAGGTAGTGGGGGGTTATTTTTCTTTCATACATAAAAATTAAAAAGACGTTTAATAATTCGAAAGAATATAGTGAGTATTAAAAAGGGGGGAGGGGGAGGGTGATAAATGATAAATAATTTGAACTCAAGAACAATAGTAATTTATTATCCTAGAATTGTCGTGTAATTGAGAAATAGTCGGAACGAGTTTAACGCGCATGTAAATCCGTCAGTAAAAACCGCTAGTGGCCCGGGGGGGTCAATGACGAATGCGTAACTGGTATGGGTACCTTGGAAGAATATAAAAAAAATTTTCTATCTTCATTCTGGAAAAATTTATCGATACCAAGATCGTTATTGGTCTATGATGGTACTCTTGGCCTCTTCTCGGTATCAATATATATATGTACACGCACAAAAACATGCATATACGAAACAGGTATTCGTCCAGGATTTGTAGGCAAACACGTGATTCGAAGCGCGTAGAAAGGAGGAAATAAAAAAAAGTGGGAAAAGAGGTAAATAAATAATTATTATTGAATATACGATTTTAATTCGACTCTCGGCGTCGGGTCTGACCCACTCAAAGTTGATGCATCTCAACGTAACTTAAAGCTTAGGTCACTAGCTCATTGGGTCTAACGACAAAGGGAACCCGTGACGTAATCCACGATGGAAAACAATGACAGGCGCATGCGCACGCGCTAGCACGCACAGTCTTTCGTACCAATCGCAGGGACGTTAATAAACGGCGCTAACAATCCGTCGAAACAAATTCGAAATGACAAGAAAAAAGTTGTTGTTCGCCACAGCGAGACGTAAAAGGATGACTCAGAAAAATTACGAATCGTCCTCGTACCCATCCACGGACAAGAACCATAAGCTATTCGAGCTAAACCAATTTTTTTTGGTACGCTTTACGAACGCACTGTATCCACCAATGGCGTCAAGCCGTCCATTCGGACTACCCTGACCTAGGGCATTTTGTTTTTCTTCTCTCTTACCTGAATTCTGGATGCTTTTGGAAACTACCCAAATGGAGGTGGGCGGGTTTGGATTCATTCAGTAAGTACAGTCTGAACGGAGAGAGTGGTTGTGTTTGATATGACAAATTTTTTGTTTTTGTTTTTGTTTCCGTTCAATAGATCGTACGAACTTTGTCTGTTTTTGTTTTGTTGTCTCGATGGGAAAACGTGACATCTACAGTGAATCGAATGGACGGTTGATCATTTGTTTGGTATCGTTTTTAGTTGGCGAATGGATATTATCACTCGGCGTGACTACTCGCTGCTACTAATGCTAATACTATTTATTGATACTTGCCTACTAGTATGGCGTACTAGTTTGTTGTGCATGGACATGAACCAACTGCGAGACTAGTGTGTATGGTCGTTAGTGGGAGGTGGCAGGTAGCTTTTAGTCGCTTCAACGATCCGACACTCACTTCATCTCTACGCACCGTCTCTTGCGGGTCAACCTTTAAGCATCGTCGCGCGACGCGATTTTTTTTTCAAAGAAACGACGTTATCCGCGTTACGGAAGATTCCTTTTTCTACGAGTACAATAGCGACAACGCGAAAGTAAATACAACTGGAATGAGATACTCGTTGAAAATCTCGTTGAGAAAAGTGAAGTGTTCTTTATCGTCCTGACGCATCGACGGATTGTTTAAAAGAGAAAAAAGTTGACGAACCCTACCCCTTGGTTTTTTTGAAATCACATTTCTGACGATCTCGACAAAAAATTTTGTTGGGAGATCCATAGTTAATAATTTAAAAAAACGAAAAATTGTCTAGAAATTTTTGAATGAAAATACGTCTCCTTCTCTTTGTCTGTAGATTCTTTGATTTTCTTTTGTTCCTTTGACGACTTTTGCTTGTTTTCTCTCAAGTATTCTTGGACAGCTTCGACGAGCTTTTTACGGTTCTCAATGCTTTTCCGGGTTAATTTATGACTGACAAATCCACGACCTTGACGAAGATTTCGTAACTCCCGTTAAACGCTCGATCTCCAAGCACGGCTCTTCCCTGCCGTTTACCTAAAACTTTAAGGGTATTCACATGTTCGCGGATTCTATGAGAGTTCAAATCACCAGACGCGCTATACGTGTTATCGTTATAATACGCAGTGAAAAATACGGTGCTTGTAGGGCCACTTAACTCACCGGCCCTGACACATTTCTCGAGCTCACGGATTACGATCATCCTCCTGGATATATTCGCAGTTTGTAAGTACTTTGACCTCGGGAAGTATAAGAAAAATATTAGGAAAAAAAAAGAAAGAACAAAGAAGCTTAACTTCGTCCTTTACCAAAGGCAACCAAAGTTTCGAACGTCATTTCTTAGTTTTTTTTTTCCAACTAACTTGGATCGTTCTCGACATAATAGTCATTACTATTGCCTACTATGCGTAAATGGTCGTGGCTAGTAAATTAATTTTTTCTTATCATTTTTTGTTGTTGTTGGAAAAAAAAAGATCTCGTCAAGAGTTATAAGGAAAATATGTAAGCTTTGCCGTCTTCTTAATTATACAGTCTATACGTGGTTACTTGTGCATGCTATTTAGTCTGTGCTTAGCGTAAGTTCAAGGTTGAACAAATTATGACGATATACGACGATCGTTATAACGAACCGTAGCGATTACAGGAGCGTTACTGATAATGCGTTATCAGGTGATTTAAGTAGCAATTTTTTTTCTTGAATGTTTCTTTTAATCTCTCGTTACAATAATGAGCCGATATCGATTTGTCTTATTGACCACGTAATTGTTGACTGTTGACGATTATTTGTTCAACTTATCGATACGCCGTGCTTTCACTATCGATACGTACTTCATTGTTGTACGTGACAGGATTGAGGGCTTTTTGGGGGAAATTCTTTTTTTTACTACTCGAATGTTGGTACGCTTTGACTCTTGGTCTATGCGTACTGCCAACGTACGTATAAATTTACTCAGCAACGAGACTGATTACTATGTCCTTGCAAGACGGACAATAATTATAAACTGCTTTACTTTACTGACACTGTTGGCCAGTCTGGCCAATTATCGCGACCTTATTCGATCTTTGTTAGGAACCCCTGAAGGATTTTCTCAAAAGGCATCTCCGATCGTGAAACGTTGAAAAAGGAGACGTTTTCTTCGCGGTTTATTTGCATTTTGTACAGACGCTTTGTAAAAATCCCCCCTTCCACCCCCCAAAAAAATGGTAACACGTGATCGTCCATTCAGAAGGAAATTACACTTTAGAAATATTAAAATTTGTACAGTTTTCTTCGCGTGCATAATTTATTTCCATTTCCATATACACGCGATAATTTTGTGCATTCGCGATAAACGCTGTCACGTGATATTTTAAAATTTCAAAAAAGAAAACAAAAAATTCCGTATTATCTTGACTCGTAAAGTCTGACGATCGAAGTAAGGAAAGAAAAAAGAAGTTGCCTCTTCGCGCGTATTTTTTCATTTCCTACGAATCATACAAAATTAGGACGCTCGGCTCGGCATTCTTCTCAAGATTGCTAAAAATGGCTGATAACACGGTAATATATATATTTTTTAATTCCTCGTGTTTTGTTTGACAATCAACTTTTTTCAGGTTGCCGTTCTATTTGCTCATATGGATTACGTTCACGTCACGTCCGCCTTCGCGGTTCAAATTGACAAAGTACAGTCTGGTGCTTTCTCAAAGTTCTCTGTCACGTATCGCGTTATTCACCTACAAAGAGAAGTCCATTAACATAAATTAATATACCCGTAATCGGTTCGTATACACAGATCGGCAAGGTAAACCTCCTCTCTAGGTCGAACGCAGATTGAGTGTTTACCTTCCTGCATTTACGTTTTATAACCACAACACACGATATTTCGCATCTCGTAGTACTACAAGAAACGCTAAGAGGCGTCCCTGAAGTAATACAACTTTCATACAAGACGCAAAGACCGTCCTGTCTTTCGTCATTGCAGAAATCTCATAATTAGTCACAGACCGATAATCAGTGTCAGCTCTATAAATCTGCTTATATTCAATCAGATACCCGCAATAATCCATACGTGATATTTGATTAAAATTCGAAAAAAGAAAATTCGTACTTTCTCTTAGAAAAAAACCCTACCACTTGTTTTCGCTCAATGATAAGTACTTTGTCGATCAACGTAATTAAAGTTTGACGCATCTCATTTTCTTGTCTGGATCAGTCGTATTATTTTTCTTTTTTCTTTTTTTTTTAATTAAACATATATAGCAACGACTAATTAATGATACCCAGTAGCACGGTTCGTTGCATTCGTTTGAAAAGCGCGGATGTTACGTGGTCGTGCTGGATCTCTCTCTTTCTGTTTGGGTGGTGAAGGAGGGGATGAGGGGGAGAGGAGACGACCACGTGCTCGTGTGAAATCTCTGCTTTGCATATATATACTAGATATGTGAAAGAAAAATGTGAAAACACAGGCTGGACTGTTGGAGCATGCGAAAATTATCGATGTGGACTTTTGAAATAGTTTGTATGTTGATAGATATGGGTATATGGATGGTTGAAAATGTATATATATGTATATATGGATATATATATTTATGTGAGCCGGTTTTTAGTTCGTTATAATGTACGATAGGCGATTGCCAGTATCGAATCGGGGTTAGGCACATACCTCGTTCTATAACTAACATTAACATAGCAATAAGCAGTGTACATATTGTAAAGTCCCATACTGTTTGCCAAACTAGTATAGCTATGCGGTGATGGCGTCTCGGAGCAATTGACACGGTAACTTTCTGATTTTGACGAGGGACTTTTGAAGTTGAGAAGAAGAGGAGGAGGAGGAGGAGGAGGAAGAAGAAGAGAAAGAAAAAGAAGACGGGATGAGCTCATCGTTTCGGTTTATTTAATTATCGTTGGTATCGTTAACCAGAAACGTCGCTGGACGAGAATTTCATATTTTTGAACACGACGAATTTGGAATTTGGGACATACATTGTCTTTGAGCGTACATTTTTTTTATTTTCTAGAATTTTTTTCGAGATCCCACAAGGTTGGGGTTGGCGATGAGAATTGTTGTGGAATTTGCTTTATCGATTTAATCGGAATTTCCAGTGTATCTTGTGTCGGGTGCGGCTGTCAGGAATCGAATGATCATTGAACCCTATCGATTTCCAAGTTATTGTTCGATATGCTCAAAGGTCTGATTCGTTGCGCTCGAACGCGTTAAGCGATCACGGTTCGTATCTGTTTATGATAACGCGAAGTGTGTAACGAGTGGAGTTTCGTCACTTGGAATTTTCAAGGTTAATTTTCTCGGACGATTTTCACGGGAATCGTCGCGACGATGAAAAATTGACGATAAGAAGTTGGAATCATTTGTACGCGCATGAGAGCGACGCGAAATTGTCTCGTCCCGATAGTTTGAAAATGGCTGAAAGTGGCCGCGTGATCTCCGCCATTTAGCAAGTATTTAGTACAGGATGTCCGTCAATGTCTGCTAATGTCACGTCGTTTTCTGGAACAACTTTAGAAACGCGCCACACGCCTTCCTCCCATTATGTCGTTGTAGCTTTCATGGTCTGTCATTACGGTACAATAAAGGCTAGATAATCTATAATTCGACCGGGATAAATACAGCCAGTTGGTCCATACGCTTTTTTACAGCATCTTAATATGAAAAACTACACGGTTAGGTCGTCCATGACGACATACACAGGAATAGAATCGCGCTCTTTTATTGGTCGATATAAAAAGGATCAATAGGGATGCTGTGAAAATATCTTGTAATACCTACCCCTAAAAACTACCCCCAACAAGACCGTGTGGCCTAACGGATAAGGCGTCGGACTTCGGATCCGAAGATTGCAGGTTCGAGTCCTGTCACGGTCGAGAAGAACTTTTTTTTTAATAACTTTTTTATTATTTTTTATTTCTATCCATACGTCATCAATGACTGTCGATCGTGATTGTTTTGCTCTTAGTTATTTTGTTTATCCATACTTTATTCCACGTAGTGACTGTCGCGTTTTGAAACGTCATCAAACGTCACGTCCGCGAGCCAAAGCTTTTCATCCATGACGGTGCCTCTTTCCAAGGTTTACGATCTTGTTTGCAGCCATTGGTGGTCTTTAATAATAACAAATGACTGTACGCAGATTAAGGTCCCGTGTACACAAAGAGGCTAGTTATGCTAATATGCATATAATAGAGCGGTGGGAATAGGTTTATTAGAAAAAGAGTTACTACTGATTCCATACAGTTAGCTCCTTCTATATAACCCGAGTATTATCATCGACCAACAACAAATCCACACACGTATACTTAGTACCACCACGTTACAAAGTACGTGATAAAAGAAGAAATTGTTTAACAAAATAGAGAAATGGACCAATTTCATAAACAAACGTTGTTCCAACTGAACAGCTGGAATACGCAGGATCGTCATCCCCATAATTTAACGGTTCCCATTGTGTCCCGGTTTATCTGGACGTTACAAAACGGCCTACGTGTCTTATCAAAGTTATTACAAATTGACCCTATTTAACCCCCTCACGCATTGATTTAATGCTCTTGTACAAGATTCATTGGGCCTTGCAGTTTCTTTATAAAAGTGCAAAAAAAAACCAATTTCAATTGTAACAACGTTGTTGCTTTTGCGCGCCAATTTGAAATCGACTGCCTTTTAGTACTTTGCGATCATCGTACCTGGCAACAATGGCTGCCGTGTGACAGATGTCGCAATGATTGATTCTACAGTCGTAAAATGATTGCTCTGTTGCAGCTTGCGAGTGAGCGCAGAACCGAGCCCCGCCGTAGAGCAGCAGCAGAGCAGCGCCAGGTCAGCAGGAAGATTTCGCCAGGAAGTGTTCGCCGCTAAATACTTGAGGAGTGCCAACCTAAAAGTAGGAAAAAACTTTTGATTCTTTCCACAAGACAGATTTACACACCCGCGCCGACATCGTAGAATGGTAGAGGGTGAACCCGACTCAAAGCAAAATCATAGTGAGTATTTATGATGATTATCGATGGATTGCTATTGTCACTGTTTGTTTATTGTTGTTTTGCTGGTTTATGAAAAATCAAAGATTTTTGGGAAGGGTGTGATTTTTTTTTAATGACATAAAAATTGTCTAAGACCAATGATTGGTCAGTAATCGTGAACGTATGAGTTTTCGTTTTTTTTGTTAATTAATACTTCCGGTTGCCTGTACTTGGCGCGAGACTCGACCGAGTTTTTTGATAGTTTAATTTGTTGATTAATGAACGGTTAATTTTTTGTTTTTCTTTAAAGACCACTAAAGGATTTATAATGATTAGGAGAAAGTGATGTTTCATACTTGAATGGTGGGAATGATTCTGGTTTATGACGTCACGTTAAAGATGGCGTCGCGGCATCTGGACGCGAAACGTAACAAATCGCCGAAATATTGATGGGCGTTGTATTTTTAAATCGGACTCGCATATTTAACGGAAGTGTCGTTATTTTTGTAACGACCGTCTCTTGAGTGCTGAGCTTTAAGGGGTTCTCAATTCACGACGTTGCCTAATTATTTGTAATAGACAGTTAGGAAGGTCGTCGCCGATACCTCTTTCATTAGACGCCTTGGACTTTGAGGATTCCTTCAGGGTCGTTGGTTTGTTTGTAAATGAATATTTTGCTTTAGTCACGTGGTCCACAAGGCGCCTTGTCTAAATTTCTTGTTATTCGTTACGTCACTGGGTTTTTTAAATGAATTTTTCTTTTTTAAATTTACATTGACTGAGAACCATACGTGAAATCTAATGATACTAACGATCTATCTGTCTATATATACAATCATATATATATATATATCAAATTCAGATGAGAACTCTGTTTTGGTCCTTGAATTTTTTTCAGTTCGCACTGGACCGAGTTACTTCGATCCGGTACGAGCTGATTTGAACAGATAATAATATAGTACATATGTTGATACGTGTAAAAAAAATTTCAAAATTCTGACTCGCCATTGACGTCATGATCGCGAATGATTTATTTCTGTGATACTTTATGGTATTTTTAAGTATTCATCGCGTGTAAGACACTCTTCTGCGTTATAGATGTATTCATAGGAAACGAATGAGATGCTGTGATAAAATCTTTTTTTGATAATCGTCTAATAATCGATGACGATTAGATCGATCGTTTATCGTTCGCCTTTGTGTTTCAGAGTGTGATGTAAAAGACGATCGCCTAAACGGCTGCGGTTCAAAAGACCTAGAACTTGCCGGTGAGTATTTGGCGAAATTGCAAAAATTATTTTCTTCACCGTTTCGATCGATAATTAAATGCCAAAATTATCTCACATAGGTATTGGGTCAAAGGGCAAACACCCTGACCCCGAAAAAGGAGCATACGTAAAGGCTGACTTCGAAAAGGCTATCGAACTTACCGGTGAGTACGATTATATTGAAAATTATTTTTGGATTCTTTTTTTTCCAACAAATTTCTTCCGACTTGTATCTTGACCAAAAATATTGATAAGGTCGTTCATTGCGAATCTACTCGACTGCTCTTTTCTGGGCGTCAGCGAATCGTGAGCAGTATCCGACATATTTCTTATCTCCACCAAATTTATGCGTCTTCTAATCAGTCGTACCAACCGATCGATCACTATTGAACGCCTCCCTCATTTCTCACGCACATATGCCAATTTCGAATCCACGATATTTCGCAATCTCATATTTTACTTTTAACGTCGCCATTAGCGTCCTCCTATTGACGCCTGTTTTCGCGCCACTTTCCACTTGGATCTTTGCAAAATTTCCAATGCCGATTTGTCAAGAATATAACTTACTATCTAATACCGTCCACTGGTACAGTGTTAACAAATATTGACAAATACAAGATGGACGTTTTCTCGCGATTTTTTTTTCCTTTTATCGCAAAATTTCTAACATCGAAGTCCTACTCTTACCTGGAAAGTACGAAGTTTTACCATTTACGTATTTTCAAAAAAGAAAAATACGCCTGAAAGTTGGTACGTGCCAGGTACTGTACCGAGGACAGACTGTTGATTATCGAATTGCTATTTTTCGAATAGAATTTCTCGCGGCAAACCACTAATGTGTTTACAAGACGTATTATCACTCTACATTGGATTGCGCCGTGCGTACGTCCAACTGCCGACTATCGTACATTTGTACGAATATGTAAATCGGACAGTTAAACTGCTAACTGGTCGTGGCTCTTATGTAAAAGGCACTTCGCAGTTGTCGAACAGGGAAATACCAATGCGATTTATATTACGCAAATCGTCATTAAACTAGTTTCACCGTTTCGAGTCAACATTTGATATATCGTCCGACTAATTCGTTCGTAAGATGACAAGGTCCCAATCTAATGACAAAATTATGCTAAACCTTTAGGCCCGTTTCGTTAGATCGGCAAGAGCGATAAATAATGGCGTACCAAAAAAAAAAAGAATTGGATCAAATAATAATTTTCATGTCTGCGAATCCAGTTTGGATTTTAATCACAACTTTGCTCAGTGCCAACAAAGTTAATTAGGAGTGACATTAAATTGTCGGAAAATTGTACAAATACCCTTTTACATTGAGCATCCTAGAATTCGAAAAAGCGTTTCGGATCAGTTGTATAAATTTGTACGTTAAATTGGACGGGCGTTAGATTTCAATTGTTAATTAAAAATAATGATCTCTATATATATTTGACGATGACGCTTCTCTCCTTTGCTCGGTACGAAAAATATCAGTGGTGCGTAAACAAAGAAACAAGCCTACCAATTAAACGGAAAACCAAATTAACGAAACCGTATTAACGCGCCACGTCCGACTTATGTGAACAGCTGTGATTTTTTTTTCTGGCGAAGTCATTAGACAGATATAATGACAATCCTCTAATCGACAACGTAACAAGAGCATTTACTTCGTTGCCCGACCAAACAAAATATCGTAATCACCACGAAACGGCGTGCAAGTCGAAATAATAATGATTTACGATAATAAGAACCGAAACTTCCTGTACAATTAAACGTCCATTAATTCTCCCTATAATCATAACAATTCTAGCCGATTCCTTGCGTAACGCGTAGGAAAATTAAAAATAATATCACCGGTTACTCAATCGAGTGAAGTTTTAACGGCGGCTAATGTCAAAATGTCCATCGCGCACTTTACTCGTTGGTCATTAAGATAGGATAAGACGACAACGTTAAAGCCGTTCACTGTCTACTGGTTGAAATTTCCTGTTGCGAGTGATAAAAGAAAAAGTTTTTTCTTTCAACTTTTCATTTTTCCTTTTTTCTTTTTTTCAACAGAGTATGGCAAGTTTCACTACTTCCTGCTCGCAGTATGCGGGTTCGTCAGCACGAGCGAAGAGATGGACGTAATTTCTATGTCCTTCATCTTACCAAGTGCACAATGTGACCTTAAGCTCGATACCCAAGCAAAGGGATGGCTCAACTCCATCATCTTCATAGGCATGATGGCCGGTGCCTACGCGTGGGGCTCAGTGGCGGATGCCCTGGGTCGTCGCAAGGTGCTGATCGCCATTTCATTTATGAACGCCCTCGCAATCGTAGCCTCTAGCTTCAGTCAATCTTACGAACTCTTCATGTTCTTCAGATTCCTTAACGGCGCTGCGTGAGTATATGAAATTTTGCAAAATATTATTTACTTTGATTTTCATCCTTTTTCGCCAGCTCTTTAATAGAAGGTTAACTTTTTAACGGTACACACTTTTTATTTCAGCCTTGGTGGCAGCGGACCTGTCATCTGGTCCTACTTTGCGGAATTCCAGCCAAAGTCCAAACGTGGCTCCATGTTGTCATTCATGGCCGCCTTTTGGACTCTTGGAAATCTTTTCGTGGCTGGTACGTATATTTGATGCGCAGTAACTCTCCTGGCTTGGCGCTCGTACAGTTTATGGTTAATTGGAATTTGAACGAGGTTAAAGCGTGATTGGATTGATGATCTCTATCTGGGACAACCTCCGGATCACCTGTTTTGGATGATTATTTTTTTCTTTTTTCTGTAACGCCGTTCAATGCTATGGAATAATTAATGGTTGTCCTTTGTATCGTAGGTTGACGGTTGCAAGACTTTTGATGATGATTTCATATTTTATTCTTTTTTATATCTCAGGACTTGCCTGGTTGATCATCCCTCATGATATCGGTATCACGAGCACTGCGTTCACGTATAACTCCTGGCGAATCTTCCTGCTGATATGCGCTGCTCCCTCCTTCATAGTGGCGGGGCTGCTTCTGCTGCTACCCGAATCTCCAAAATATCTTTTATCTCGCGGTCGTCACGAAGAGGCCTTGGACATCTTCCGCGGGATCTACGCCATCAACACCGGCAAGCCTCGTGACACGTACATAGTAAGATATCTAAAAAGAATTATTAAACGAGGGATGAATATCTTGAGATGCAAATGAACGATCATGAAAACCTGACCCCGTTGAACTTTTTTTAAATAATTTTCTCCACTAGGTTAAAGAGCTGATCCTCGAAGACTACGTCGAGCCAGAACCACTGAAACCTGGCGCCGAGGAGAAGAACAAATACAAAATGATGCTCGGCGACATCATGGACAACAGCAAACAGCTCTTCGTCTCGCCGATCCTCCGCTTCACGATCATCTCGATCGTGATCAACTTCACTTTCCACATCGGTTATTACGGCCTCATGATGTGGTTCCCGGAACTGTTTAATCGATTCGACGAATTCAATCGCGATCATCCCAATCAGGTCGCCTCCATTTGCGAGGTCACCGATTACGTCGTGAACAAAGGATCGCACAGTGTTGAGAGCGTTTGTTCCGACAAGATTGGTGCTTCCGTTTTTATGGAATCGTTGATCACTGTCGCCTCTGCAATACCGGCCAATATCGTGGCTGTACTTGGAATGGATCGTCTTGGACGCAAGTTCTTCCTTGGTCAGTAACCCTTCCCCCCTTTTTTAAAACTACAATAACAATAGTCACAATGAAATAATTATTTCTTTTCTCTTCTTCAGTCTTCAGTACATTGTCGTCCGGTCTTTGCTCCGTCGGTTTGTACTTCGTGTACAACAAGTATCACAATCTGATTGTATCCGCCTTCTTCAGTGGTGTTATCAGTTGCGGTAACGCAGCTCTTGACTGTCTTATCACTGAGGTCTTCCCGACAAACTTACGTGCTACCGGTATCGCCATTTCCATGGTGGCAGCACGTCTCGGTGGTATCATCGGTAATATCGTTATTGCACAACTTCTGGACATGTACTGTCCAGCACCCACCTTCATCGTCGCGGCGCTTCTCATTGGTGAGTTATCTTTTTTTTATAAAAAACAAAATTCAACAATGCTACTTAAAGTGACGGATAAATTTCACGTTTTCATTTTTTCTTTCTTTCTTCTTTCAGGAGGTGGTCTGCTCTGCTTATTCTTACCGAACACAACGCGCGAACCACTTTCTTGACCCCGGCAAAATGTCTACTAAAGGAAGAAACCTTGTATAGTCATTAATGCATTTGTATCAAATATTATACATTTTAAATATAACACGACACGGCACCACAAGCTCGCGCGAACAGTCACACACGGTAGATTTAATGAGGAAAAGAAACAAAAAAAATAATAAGACGATAGCCATTGTATACCTGATGATTATTAACATACGTAGTGAGTAGAGGACTAATTACGACTTGTTGATTGGATTTATTGAGATTCGTACCATCCGTAATATTATATGTATACATATTTGTACGGTGAAGCTAGAAGGGTTGCGTCAAGTGAAACTATTGTTTACTAATTTCTTGTACTGTACAATGAAGTTAAACGAATATTCTATTGTTACGTACGGTTGTACGAGTGTGGTATTGTTGTCCGTTCATTTTTTTTTTTGTAGTATTGTTGTGACTTGTTGCAGATGTTAAGCAAGGAAAACAAAGGACTGACCGATGGAGGTCAGACACGTAAATCGAACGTTTAATGACGTAAAAGATCGTTGATTTGTTGCGACAATTGTTTGATGTTATGAGTATTATTTCGATTGAGTGGATGTTATCAAAAGTGATCAGGATCGATACCAATGAGCAAGTTACCAATGTTTTAAAGCGAACTCGATCTTTGTACGACCTGCAACTTTCTTGCAGTGCCACCATTGACGTATTTCATTACGTTTTGTGGAACGTATGTGTATAATAAATTGTTGTTGGTTGCCTCACGTGAAACTGTGAACACTTGTTTGTCTTTATACCTTTTTTTTTAAGTAAAAAAAATAAACGTAGCGTCGTTGGTGCACTTAGGCACGATTGAATTTTCGCGTCGCTCGAACTTGTTCGGCTAATTTCGGTTACGCTGGTGCAGTAGTGGGGGATCGTGGAACCATAAATATCCTGGGTTCTGATGTTTCAGATTATTGTTGTGAGAGTACGAGATGCGTTTTGTACGCTGTAGCTGGTATGAATTTTTTGCAAAAATTCAAAAATGTTTACGATGGAATTTTTTGGCGCGAATAAGATTGTCGGGTTTTGCGAGAATGAAGAATTATTGGTAGAGTGAAACGATTGGAGAACATTGTAACTTTTATTTGTCGAGTGTACAACTGGTCTCGTATTATTTATATTAAGATAGATGATGATGACTTTACTCTCTCATCATCTTCTCTTTTTGACGGGCAAGCTTCTTCTTGCTCAGCTTCTTTTTCGATGGTTCCTCTTCTGCCGCCTTTGCAACGACGTCCTCCTTTTCAGTTAATACCACTTCGATGTGGCATGGCGAACTCATGTATGCTACGAAAGAAGTTTAAAGTTTTTGATAGTCTGGTAGGATCGTTGAAAATAGTATGCAAGGAATAAATAAATATTTATACATACGGTTAATGCGACCGTGAGCTCTGTAGGTTCTCCTACGTAGGCGAGCAGCATGGTTCACTTGGATATGATCGATTACAAGACGGTCCACATCCAGACCCTTGTAATCCGCATTACTTTCAGCATTTTTAAGAAGCTGCAGCAAAAATTCTGCAGACTTCTTGGGCCAGCGACCTGGAGCATTATATTATTAAAGTTAGCATATAGCGTATTTTAAAGACAGATATTTTAACAAATATATTATCACCTTGGGTAGTTCCAAACTGCTTAGCCTGGGCACACCTGCCAACACCACCATTGAACCTGCGGAATGGAACGCACTCTTTGTGCTCTACCACATTTTTCAGGTACTTTTGTGCCCTCCGAAGAGCCATGTTTTTAATGGCACGAGCAGTTTCATGAGTGTTCTGCGAATGTAAACAAAGAACTTTTACTCCGAAACAAGAGAAACAATAAAAATCAAAAACGCCTGTCACAAACTCTACAGAATTCAAAATTGTCGTGACTACCAACATTAACACTAAATAAATAGCACGTGTCAATCCTGTCTCCAAACCTAACAAAATCGTCTTTCAATCCAATATTGACAAACAGATAATATTTCCCACACAGTTAGTCTTAAAAACTTGGCGAATCGTTACAAAACCAAGCTATCAATGTACACTGTTAAAATATGTAAAATTTTTGAAATTCCAACAAAGCATAAACACGCCTGTTCTACGAGCGCTAAGTGAGGTTAGTTTAACAAACTTTAACCAAATAGCCATTGTTTACCTTGAAATGTACTCTGAGGTTAGAGCCGCGCGCTTTGCACGACTTAGTCGTGTTCAGCGGTTCATTCGAGTAACGTCCCATCGCCACCTGAAAAACACAGAAAAATTCAAGCACTTTGTATCAAACGGCAGACCGAGCAGAACAGTGAAACAAGCGTCGCGAGTGGTCCGGTGTCACACGTATTCGTTGTTTGATTTTTTGCGTTTGTCGCAATTCGGGAGTAATATTTTGTATGAAAAAATTATCCAGCAGATTATTGGCTACGATTGAGTAACATTCGTATTTCGAAATTCGCGACGATTTCAAGGATTTAATTAGATTCGTGAAACATTGCAGTGAGGACCATACCTCTTCTGAAAGCGCTGTTGTAGGAAAAGACGTCGCAACTTTACGGTGCAACAGACTTCACTTCCTCTTAGATGGCGCTGATGGTCGTGTTTTATAGTCTACTCTGCTAAAGTTCCATTTCAGGTACGATATACAATCCATTTCTTGTATTCCCATAGAATTTCAATAATTGCTTTTTGTTGACGTACTAAATAATTTCCTGAAGCAATAACGTAAAGAAGTATATTGTGGCATTGAAGTTAGCTTGATTTTAATACAGCATGATAGAGCGATTTATCATTTTGATAATTATGAGGTTTTTATGAAGTTGAGTGTAAAATTGTTTCTGTATGGAACTCTAGGGGATTTTACTGTAGGTGAATCGTCCGCGATTCAGGGAGAGATCCATATAACCTTGTTTTGTGTTTCTTGTGCAATTTTTACGAATAATATGTCGATTGTTGCGATTGTATGGCGTCCTGTGATCTGTCAGTGATCTCTTAATGAGTCATATACGTAATTTGTGAAAGTTCCTGTGCATTGTCAACGTGATATCTTTTCTGTCTGACAGATCGGTGCTTGACAGTTCATCTTTGACCACGTCCCTAGAGATAGCTGTACATTTTTGTGATATCTTGTATATCCGTAATACGAATAAAGGTTAAGTGCATTAGAATATTTGTAGCCCCGGCGAGAAGTTAAATAAAATTAAAGGAAGCCCAGTGCAGCGTTTTATTGAATATAACGTAACGTAACAATTAGGATTGTAGAGGTTGAGCTATATACTTTGAAATAGATTTGAGGCTCTTTTATAGCTTCGTCATAAAACAAGTCGAAGAGTTATTCTAATTATTTTATCTGTGGCAAGTAGCGGTTCTCTCTACTTGAAGTTGTTTGCGTGGTATAATAACAAATGTCGAAAAATAAATTAAATCTTACATTGCCACCTGGTTCGATCGAGCCAGTACCAGCAGTATCACCCTCACCACCAGTTCCACCTTTACCGGTTTATGCAGAACCACCTGTGATTCCGGAGTAAGGGACTTATTAATGTTTTCTTTGATGGTTTTAGGCCTGCTGTTATAGTTATTCATAATAATACTTGATTTTTATTACAGTGGGGTAATGGGAAAAATGAGTATAGATGCCATACAGGAGAGATTGGAAGAGTTGGAGATGGACGAAGAGCAGAGAAAGAGATTAGAAAGTTTTTTGGGACAGAAGGAAAAAGTTGGTGAATTGTGTGATGAGGATTTTGAAAAACTTGGGGAATTGGGTGCTGGTAATGGCGGTGTTGTTATGAAAGTCAGACATAAAAAGTATGGGCTTATTATGGCACGCAAGGTAATATTCTACTAATTGGAATTGAAACACAAAATACTCAAATACCGTGTTATGTGAATGTCATATTTTTACAGCTGATTCATTTGGAAGTCAAGCCTGCAATCAAGAAACAAATTATAAGAGAATTAAAAGTTCTTCACGAATGCAATTTTGCACATATTGTTGGATTTTATGGTGCTTTTTATAGGTATAATTTTTTTTAAACACGATCTTATTACAATTCTATAATGTTTGTTATCATTAATGAATTTTTACAGTGATGGTGAGATTAGTATATGCATGGAATACATGGATGGTGGATCGCTTGATCTTATACTGAAGAAGGCTGGAAGGATACCAGAATCCATTTTGGGAACCATCACCGCCGCGGTAAGTTAAGAAACTCCAGTGTAATCAATATTTTTTATTTTGTTTGTTCAAACATCACGTTGCATCCATTAACAAAATCCCATCTTTAATACTACTTAACGCTATAATCACAATGACAGTTCTTACATTCCTCGTAGAATACTAATAATAAGTTTCCTGCTCCATAAACCCTCCTGGATATTTCCGAATACACAATCTCCTAAGTTCATCATAGATCCACAGAAAAGCACCGAAAGGCAAGCATGGCCAGTACCAGAAAGCATCGAGTGGCATAGTCTTCAGTACTATTTCGGTTCCAGGCACATAAAGTAAAATACCTGTTAAGACCACTTCGAAAACAAATGAAAAATTGAGAAACCAATTTCCCATGCCCTGTTGAAATATGGAATTCTTTCTTGTCTTGCAAATAATAAGATCCACCATTTGCGTTATCACTATAGAGATAAAGTAACCTGTGCGAGCCTCATTCAATAGATCCATCCTATCTTTGTAAGTCCAATTCTGTCCGTAAGAATCAGTAAGATCATTAACAGCCTTGGATTCCCAGACAGTTCTAAGTCCGAACAAGTCCTTCGGCAGGAATCCATTATAAGCCAGAATAACAAAGTACGAATAGAATCCAGCAAGTGACTGAATCATTCCTATCTGTCCATAAGTCATCGATATCAATCTTTTATTAACAAGTCTATCGCGCTGAGGATTTCTCGGTGCACGTTGCATAATATCAGATTCTGGTTTCTCATAAGCAAGCGCAATGGCTGGTAATAAATCTGTACCAATATCCACACAAAGTACCATCTGTATAACAAATGGCAATGGTATAGAAAGTACTATACTGCTTAACAGTGGTAACATCTCTGGTACACTAGACGTAAGGGTATAAGTAATAGATTTCTTTAAATTATCAAATATCAATCGTCCCTCCTCTATTCCAGTGACGATCGACGCGAAATTGTCGTCCATTAAAATCATATCTGCCGCATTTTTGGCAACGTCCGAACCAGCTATTCCCATAGCAACGCCAATGTCTGCTTTTCTCAATGCTGGCGAATCATTAACACCGTCCCCGGTCACTGCCACAACTTCTCCAAGTCTTTGACAACTTTCAACAATGAGTAATTTCTGTTGTGGTGACGTGCGGGCAAAAACAATTTCCTCATAGTCTCTTATAATATCGTCAAGCTCATAACTCTCCATGTTCCTCAGTTCACTTCCCGTCACAACAATGGCCACGGAGTCCTCTTCCGCCACTTGGGAATACGATTTACTTTGCAATATTGCTCTTTCATATTTAGTCTCGTGACCTTCGCCAATGATACCAACTTTTTTGGCAATGGCCATGGCGGTCACAGGATGATCACCGGTCACCATTATTAATTTGATACCGGCAGTCCGACATTTCTGCACAGCTTCCGGTACCGTTGGTCTTGGTGGATCTAACAGACTCACTAATCCTACAAATCGGTAGTCACCCGTTGGAAAATTGTATTTACTAGGCATTTCGGTATTGAATTTATAATCTGGTTCATATTTTGAAAATGGCAATATCGTGTCGCAATAAGCCAATACACGTTCACCAAGGTAACCCAGTTCTGTACAGGCTTTTCTCACTGCTGATAAATCAATGCTGGTCATCAATGTGGTTTCACCTTCAGAACCCAAAATGGTTGAGCAAGATTCCAATATAATTTCTGGAGCGCCCTTCAGTATCATTATATAGGAATCGACGTCCTTATGTATGGACATTTGATATTTACTGGCAGAATTGAAAGGCAGTTCTGCTACCTTTGGATGAGTGGAACGAAACTTTGACGTGTAATGTATTTGCTCACAAAACTTTAGAATTCCTGTTTCAGATGCATCCCCAATGACTTCCCTTTGTTCAATCGGCACTCGTTGATCTGGTTCAGACTTGAATTCCGCTCGCAGGCAAAGTGTGGCATCCTTGACTAGAGCATTGAAATCTGGTTTTTCCACTAGGATGTCTCTTTCGGCTCCCAATTTCTGTCCTACAGGAAAATGGTGTCTGGTGTGGGCGCACCAGACGTTTGATACTGTCATTTTATTCTGTGTCAGAGTGCCAGTCTTGTCTGAGCAAATAGTAGATGTGGATCCGAGTGTTTCAACAGCTTCAAGATTTTTCACAAGACAATTTTTCCCAGCCATCTTCTGCGCTGTCAATGTCAAGCTCGTGGTCACTGTCACAAGCAACACTTCTGGCACATTGGCTATTATTATTCCAAGCAGATAAGTAAATGCTTTCATAAGATTAGGTTCCAAGGAGAGTGACAGTGCGAAGAATAAAATTCCACAGATCAGTGCAACGAAAGTTATTATATGAACAAAGTGTCGGATCTCTTTTGCTATGGGAGTTTCAGTTTTTTGTATGTGTGACGTCAGTCCTGCCAATCGACCAATCATCGTTCTGTCACCAGTTGCTATAACAATACCACGACCTTCTCCAGCAACAGCAAAGCAAGAGAAGAAAGCAATATTTTGCGTTTCCAAAGGATTATTGTCGGTGGGATAGTCAGTTCTTGATACCGCAACACTTTCTCCAGTTAAACTGGAATTTTCTACCCTAAGTCCTTGACACTTAGTTATCCTTATGTCAGCTGGTACTTTGTCACCAAGTCGAATTTCTACCAGATCACCCAGTACCACGTTTTCAGTAGCAACTTGCATCCTGGTACCTTCTCTTATCACCACTGCATAAGTCGGTACCATCTTGTTGAAGGAATCCATGACTTTGGTGTTTTTACTTTCTTGTATATAAGCAAAGAATCCAGAGATTAAGCAGATTATCACAATGATCACACCCAGCCATTCAATGGCCTCTTCGTCATGGTGATCGAGGAAATAATTTATGAAGAACAGGATAAAACACAGCACTGCGCACGACCAGAGCAGACCAGCAAAACCACCACACATACTTCTCAAAAACTTAATGTATTCTGGCGTTACCTTTGGTGGTGTCAAACCATTCGGTCCATCCCTTAATAAAATCATTTGAGCATCCTGATTGGTCAAGCCTGTCTCGAGACTGGTATTGAGCTTAAGGCAAAGATCACTGAGCGAAATTGTATGATCATTCGTATCAAATTCATGATGCAGATCAGTGAGCTCATCATCTGTCAGCTTCTTCTTCACGTGAACCGAAGATATCGCTTTTGCTGTCATATGTGAAGCTTTCCCCATCGGTCGTGACATGTTTTACGTATATTAATTAATTTATATAGGTAATACTATTCTAACCATTGCGGTTAGATCGCCATTTTAACATTTATCGATTAACGATTCCGTAATGCCGTCAATTGTTTCAAGGTCGACTGGATGAGACCTTTTCATTTCTTCTTTCTTTCTATCACGTTCAAGGTTCTCAAGGGCTTAAGTTATCTGCGCGACAAGCATGCGATAATGCATCGTGACGTAAAACCTAGTAACATTCTGGTAAATAGTGCTGGCGAAATAAAAATCTGTGACTTTGGCGTTTCCGGTCAATTGATTGATTCCATGGCGAATTCCTTCGTTGGTACCAGAAGCTATATGTCGGTAAGTATCTAGACGTAGCAAGTGTTCATTATTTGAATCTTTAGCTTAAATATCGAAAATATATATATTTCGTACCATCTTTCAGCCAGAGAGACTGCAAGGTACTCATTACTCAGTACAAAGTGATATCTGGTCCCTAGGACTGTCGCTAGTAGAAATGGCTATAGGAATGTATCCAATTCCGCCACCTGATGCAAAAACCCTGGCGTCGATATTCGGATCGCAACCTGGACAATCTCCAGCAGAGAGTACCGCCACGAACTGTGTATCCACGCCAACATCACAGTCACCGGCTCACAGTGCGTATAGAATAATTTCCCAAAAAATTGTCTCAACCAGCAATATCATCCGTGTGCGAAGATAATGAAGTAATTCTTTTGTTTCATTTAAAGACGCAAGTAGCCCACGACCAATGGCGATTTTCGAGTTGCTAGATTACATAGTGAACGAACCGCCCCCTAAGCTGCCTGCTGGAATCTTCAGCAATTCCTTCACGGACTTTGTGGATCGTTGCCTGAAGAAGAATCCGGCTGAAAGGGCGGATTTAAAGACGCTTATGGTAAGTGTAGAATTTGACTCAATGGCAGATTGTAGAAGAAACATTTTTTGTTTCAATGAAATATCATTAATGGTTTAATTATTTCAGAATCACGAATGGATTAAGAAAGCCGAGCTGGAGAATGTGGATATTGCTGGTTGGGTATGTCGCACAATGGATTTGCAGCCGACAACACCTACGCGTTTGGCGAACGTACAGTCCTGAATAAATGTCACTCTTACATACTTGACTACGTATATCCGCGTTCAGTACTCCTAAGTCATTATCGATTTTCTATTTTTCTATTTCTTTCGTTTCTCCTCATTTCGCTTTTGTTCTCGTCGATGTTTCACGTAGATTATGACAGTGGCGTTTTTTCACTTTTTATATCACTAAAGCCTCAACCTCTTTTTTTATTCGCCTCCTACCCCTTCCCTTATTCCCAAACTTTCAGCTCTCATATCTGCGTAAAACCAAGTATTTTCGTGCTCGTTGCAATGAAATGTATCGAATCCGTTACGGTGTCGCCATCTACAAAGATGGCGGCTAAGGCTGTCACACGGTAGTCGCCTCGTGAGTTTTAACACGTGAATCTTTCGCGTTGGTCGTGAAAAAACTATTTTGTTGGGAAATTTGGAAAATAGACGTGTGAACCAGTCTAGACTGAGACTTGTACTTGGAGTTGATGAGCCGTAAATACAAAACATAAGTACTGTTTATTACGTCACGTGGCAAACAAAGTATTACGATTGAAAGTACGTGTGATCTGATTGGATATCAAGATACATAAAAAAATTCAGATGGATTTTATCATGTCAGTGATTGATGAGTGATACGATAATGGTTTAAAAAACGCAGTACGCCACTGTGCTTGAACATATCTTTTTTTTCTCCCCTTAAATCTTTAGTTTATTTTGTTCGCCTTAGTTTCCTCTTTAAAAAAGTATGTAAGATAAACAGTTCTAGTATAGGTTTAGCGTCGTTACGAAACTCACAAGTGAAAAATGTTGTGTACTCCGTGACGAGAGTTAGGACACGCCGAGAAATACGGAAGAGCGAATTATACCGAGGATGAAAAAAAAAAGAAAGGCGAAAGGGGGCGGGGTTCAAAAACCTGGGCATCAAATTACATAGAGATAATTCGATGAAACTATTTGAATAGAGATGTTATATGTATAATTAAGATTTGTACCTGAAAGCTGTAGAGTGTTAATTTCACCAGCGAGCAAACCTTGAGCCATCGCCATTTCGAATTTTGTATTGGTGCTTCTTGACGTTCTTTTTTCTTTTTTTTTATACATAAATATATATATCATGTCTTTAGTGAACCAATTGATGGATAGACCAATTGATGCACTCGCCATTACCCTTTTGACACAGTTGCACGAGTTTCTATTTAATTTTTATATTTTTTGTTGTACGTCCCAAGCGTTGGTTCAATCATGTAAAAAGAAATAGAGTCCTTCGCTGTATTATCAGTTGCTAATTACGAGTACCTCGAGACAGTTCAATTTGAGAGCAACGATCGCAGCTCATCGAATGATAACGAAGGATCCTGCGAAATAGCGATTACGAATATGGCACAGAAGTGTTTTTTGCGAATGTAGCACCCTAGGAACGATCTTTCGTTTTGTGCAGTTTCCACGTACAGTCGCTACTTATCGGATCCCTGCTGCAAATAATAAACAAGGAAATAAATAAATAGACAAACGACTATAATAGATAACTAAAGTAGAACCGCGTATAAGATATTGGCGGGAATTCACGTCCGTTTATAAAGGAACGTAAGGGACGAGCTAATGGAGCAGACTAGAAAACTACGTTACAATGAAAAAGAAAGAAAACAACATTAACGCTATGGCTCTCAAGTACAGAAATATTGTTATCCTTTTCAACTTAAACATAGATCGGTCATACTTATGGACTCGATATCGATTCTACAAACACTCTTTATGTGTCGATGTTCATTGGTTGGATATTCGCCTAATTTATATATGTAATACGTTCTTTCGTCGTATATAGAACAAATCGCAACGTGGTAGACATTTAATAATCTTTAGCCACTTCCGGTTTGGCTTAAAACGTTATCGGAGTTTATTGAGAATATAAAGTGCAATGTGATGTTCGCAATGTGTAGTGAGAGTGAGAATGAGACAGTGTGTGTATGCGAGAGAGAAAGAGAGAGAGAGAGAAAGAGAGAATAAATACAGTGCGCATTAGCCTGCCTAAGCGTTAAACGCCCAAGAACTGATCTTTTCGTATTTCATTTAGAAAATTGAAGTAACGCAGTGATAATCTAATTACTTCTTTGTCATCCGTGTATAACAAAAAGAAAGAAAAAGCCAGTATGCGTTTTATGCGTTTAGCACGATGCTCGATGTATGCAGATAAGACATGCGTCTAGAATAAAGGCATTTATGTGAATCCGGCGGTTTCGTTTTACAGTGCTATTTATCACTGAGATATATTGATCGAGGGATCGATCTTTTAGCACTAATTAAATTGTATGCACATTCCTGGCCGTGAGAAGTTGTGCATAATACTTCTAGTTTTAATGATATTCTATATTATGTATATGTTATAACAATAAAATGATAATTATTCGATCATCATGTGCGTATTGATTAATTGAGCCAAACCTTAGGTCACGCGGGAAGTGCAGGAAGGAACACCTGGACACCAGAAATTACGATCATGAAGACGTGGAAGTTGTAGAAGTTGAAAATTTAGTATGATAGTAAAAATTGAAAATTTTGTTGCTGGGATGGGGATGAGTACCTGCCGGGGGTAACCCAAGGGTGGGGGGGACATATAAGCGCGTGCACAGGCTCGGAGCTCTCATTCTTCGGAGAGCCGGTCTCCTATACTGGTCTCTCGGATGCTTCCGTCTTATCTATTGCTTTCCATCTTTATTTTCTTACCTCCTTATTTCTCTACTTCCTTCCTTCTTTATTTATTTCGATTTTCATTCTTTCTTTCTTTGTTTCCTTATATCCTCTTTAC